>JALHLI010000023.1:3525000-3532500 GCA_023349425.1 Anthopleura sola
ACAATACACCAAACAAACTCAACTCACATGTTGATTTTTTGGAGGGAGGAAAACCAGAGAACCTGGAGAAAAACCCTCGTGACAAGAGAGAGAACAACACATCAAGCAAACTCAACTCACATGTTGATTTTATAGAGGGAGGAAAACCAGAGAACCTGGAGAAAAACCCTCGTGGCAAGGGAGAGAACAACACATCAAACAAACTCAACTCACATGTTGATTTTTATGGAGGGAGGAAAACCAGAGAACCTGGAGAAAAACCCTCGTGGCAAGAAGGGAGAGAACAATACACCAAACAAACTCAACTCACATGTTGATTTTTATGGAGGGAGAAAAACCAGAGAACCTGGAGAAAAACCCTTGTGGCAAGGGAGCAGAACAACACATCAAACAAACTCAACTCACATGTTGATTTTTTGGAGGGAGGAAAACCAGAGAACCTGGAGAAAAACCCTCGTGGCAAGGGAGAGCAAAATAGAACATTCATTTATATTTCATCTACGACTTTATAAGTAACCATAGCACTGTTCATGGCAAACTTTTATTTAAAATAATTATCATTAAATTCGGCCCAATTTAACGTAGATGAAACAAGATGAATTTAGGATGAATGAACGAACGGACGAAAGAACGTCGGATGGACAAATGTTAGCGCGTGGATGGTTGGCACACAAAATATCCATTAAGAATGTATCAGTTACTCAAAAGTCATTTACATAAATCATTTATCATCGTAAAAGATCATTGCGATTGTAGTCCAACTTTACGCCACTTTTATACCAATTTCTCCGCACATTGTTTTTCTACTTTCAATTATCATTGAGTCAAAGACAAACACGATAAAAGAAAAAGGAAGAATGAAAGACCTTATTTTTTTAATTCATATTTTGTTTTCTCGTTCAAAAAATCAATACCGACTCTTACTATTTACTCACTCGATTGATGCCACAAAGAGCGTCAATATTAAAATAAGAAATCTTATTCATAAAGACGTCAGCGTCCAAGTACATTAATTAGCATCATGTTTGACTGTTTAACTACGTGTGGGCCTGTAGAGCTCATAGGACGTGGGTAAATCTAGCTCGTAGGAAAGGAACAAAGAAATACAATAGTCAGTAACGGTCGCGCTAGGTCGATGTTATAAGGTAAGTCTGATATTTTATAGTTAAGTACGTTGTAGTCGTATAGTTGAGCCGTTAAAGTGTTAAAATTTCGAATGTTTTTGTTTTCTAGTAAGTTATATATATGCAGTATTTTTATAGCTTGAAGCAAAGTTTATATTAATTTTGGACATTTATTTATTTGAGATGTAAGGTTTTTTTGTAGAACATCTTTACCCGTTGCCCTGGCTTTTGACTTCCTTTTTTAGATATGTTTTTCTTTCTTTATCATTATTCTTTTGTTTCTTCTCCTCGATATTCTTCCTATTCTACTACCACTACTATTACTGCTGTCACTGCTAGCGCTACTTCTATTTCTCTTTCTCCTTCTTTTTCTCCTTCTCCTTCTCCTTCTCCTTCTCCTTCTCCTTCTCCTTCTCCTTCTCCTTCTCCTTCTCCTTCTTCTTCTTCTTCTTCTTCTTCTTCTTCTTCTTCTTCTTCTTCTTCTTCTTCTTCTTCTTCTTCTTCTTCTTCTTCTTCTTCCAATCTCTTTTTCTTTAATCTCCTTAATTCTACTTCTACTTCTCCTATCTTCTCTGTCCCAAATAACCGTTATTTTGACCAAAGATATTTCAAAAGGATAAAATCCTGTACCTAAGATGATAGCCACTGCCAAAAGTAGTTCGTAAACTGCTTTAAATCCTTCAATCCTTAATCCTTTAATCAAAAGCAGAAATTTCTAAAAGAGAATTAATAAGGAATAATTTCACTTATAACTATTTTTAATTCGAACATCGCTCCATTTTCATTTCTTAATCGTTCCCAAAAACAAAACAAAAAATATCGTTATTTTCAATTTACTTATTTGTTTGTGCTTGTTGCATATGGACGTTTTAATTAAGATTATTTCCGTTTCATGATTCTATTTTGTCCCCTGTTGTGAACTTAGAAATCTAATACATTTTTCGTGTTGTTCTCTCGCTTGTAAATATTGCTTGCGACAAGAAATTAAGCAATTTCCTGCTGTTAAGCGCTTCCTACCAAGATATTTTGAGTTAAAAAATACAACAAACATACATTATAAAAATTGAAAAAAAAAAATCACTTGGCCATATTCAATTATAAGAAATGTCACACTCATAAAAAGCAAAATGCCGCTCAAAAACTCGGACACAATGGGTTTTGAGATTAAAATAATCTAAGTTTACATAGCAGTAGATTTTGTTTATCAAATAAAAACGCTTTCTATGTTAAGTAGGGATTTGATAGTGTTGTATTATGTATCAGTCTGCTATTTGTTTTGTCTTAAGGGATATATTTTATTTAGTATTGTGTTGTAGTAATTATTAGAGGAAGATCATTTTGCTGATAGTTGTAGTTTAGTTTTTAAATCAGTATGAAATTGAAGATTTTGAATGTATTTGTAATTGGATAGTAACATTATTTATCCATTCATTCATTCATTCATTCATTCATTCATTCATTCATTCATTCATTCATTCATTCATTCATTCATTCATTCATTCATTCATTCATTCATTCATTCATTCATTCATTCGTTCGTTCGTTCGTTCATTTATTCATGCATCCCTTCATTCATCCATCCATCCATCCATCCATCCATCCATCAATCTATCCATTCATCCATCCAACCATTCATCCCATTCCATCCATTCATCCATTCCTTAAAAACCATCCATCCATCTATTCTTCCTATTTCGTCCATTCATTCATTCAACCATTCATCCCATCCCATCCATTCATTAAAAACCATCCATCCATCCATCCATCTTTTCTTCCTATTTCATCCATTCATCCATCCAACCATTCATCCCATCCCATCCATTCATTCATTCATCCTCAAATTTGAAAGTAAACTTTTTTTCCTTAATATCTATCAAATATTTCCTAATGTCACTATCATGGCAAGGGTCAATTGAAACAACTTACATGATCAAATTTCCGCGGTCAGATTTTTAAAAATTCTGCGATAGATATTCTAGCTAATTTGTTGAACTTATGGGACATAGCAACAGTTACTAGGTAAGGAGTCGGAAACATGACTCATGGCTCGTCGCCTTCACACTAATCATTCTACTATTTAAAACAGTGGATGCCTCATTATCTGGATAACTATTACACTGTATAGCATATTTACATGAACACTTTAGTTGCTATAGGAATTTTAACTCGATCATCTTTTTCTGAGTACTCTAAATTACATCTACCACATCTTAGATTTTTGCAGGCGAGGAAATAGGACTATATCTAGCTGGTATGAATATTATTTTTGTGGTTAAAAACATACTTTTAATTTATGAATTCAGCCTTTTTCTTTGATGTCATTTTTAGTAATGGGATAATTTCTGACGCTTTGAAAATCGAAATTTAATAAGTTTTCATTTGTTATTTGGTGTTTTGTTTGGGATTGACTTTAGTCATATTGTAAGATAAACTCTGTTAGTCTATCATGATGTTTTGATGATATTCAAAGTATATCTTTGGAGAGACTATCGATTCGAAGGGGGCTCTTAAAGCGCAAGGCACTAAGATATATTTATTTTAGATGTTATATGCAATTAAATATTATATTATTTGGCATGGGTAATTCGTTTCTTGAAGTGATATAATTATGTTCGTGAAGATTGGACTTAATACAGAAATCCAAGGACTTCAACGAGCGACTGATAAAAAGGAATCGAAAAACCGTGGGCACCCAGAAATATTTCAGAAATCGTGCCTCGCTCGTTGAACAATCTGAAACGACTCTCTACGTGGAAGAAGCCCGACTGATTTGTAATTAGGAAAACCGGCTCCTTGTAGGCGAAAAGTTGTTTCTGTTTTTTCGTTTACTGTTATTATTTCCATTTTTCTAATTTTGTAAATGTCATTCTTTTGATATTAATTATTTTATTATAAGTTGATATTAAACAATTATTGGACGAGTTTCAGCGTGTTATCGTAAATTATCAAGACCAAGACCAACGGCTAAGGTCTTGATAATTTACGATATTATGCAAAAACTGAATTCAATAATTGTTTTATTATTCATTTTGTAAACTAAGAATAAAGATTTAATTCGATCTGCTTTCGAAAAAATAGCAAACGTATTTCAATTCCATCGTGACCTTGAGGGAACTCAACATGATAAATGTATTATCTGTAGGTAAAACCTATAGATAATACATTTATCATGTCGAGTTCACACGATGTCAGGGATTGGCTGAGGGCTCTAGACCAATCAGAAGCGAGAAAGTCACTAACATATATATTAATATTTTTTTATTCACTGTATTTGTTGTGTCAGATATCCTAACATTTCAGTTTATATCCTAGGGATTTGATTTCGAAGTGAAAAGAGCGCGTTAACGTCAGCAATCGAGTCTTTGGAAACTTAGAGAGTCGTAAGGTAAACTGAACATATCAACTCTAACACGAACAGCAATGTATATTACCACTAGCGGCAATTGCAACAGCAGCAGCAAAACAGCAACACCAGCAACAACAGCAACAACAGCAACAGCGACAACAACCACAAAAACAACAGTAGCAACAAGAACATCCTTAGCAGCAGCAACAACAATAGCAGCTATAACAATTGCAACAGCAACAACATCAGCAACAACAGCAGCAACAACAGCAGCAACAACAGCAGCAGCAACAGCAGCAACAACATCAGCAACAACATCAGCAACAACATCAGCAACAACAGCAGCAACAACATCAGCAACAACAGCAGCAGCAACAGCAGCAACAACAGCAGCAGCAGCAACAGCAGCAACAACATCAGCAACAACAGCAACAACAGCAGCAGTAACAGCAACAGAAAAAGCAAAATCAATGACATTAGAAGCAAAGACAACAACACACATTCTAGATTAACTGGTTTCCCGGTAAAAATATCAAGAAACCCCAAAAAAGAAAAACTCCATCATTCCTTCCTCTATGAATATTTTTTTTTACTTTGGCACCTTTATGCCTTTTTTTCAGGAACACTTGAAGCAAGATGGATCCAGGTCTTGTTTTCATCCAAGGGCAAGTACATCGCTATCTGAATGTCCTGAGGGTCGACTGGTGGAAGATGCCGGTTCTCCTTGTCATGGCTTACACGTTGTTTCAGAGGGACCGCCTTATGGAGCATAACCTTTTTGATTCCTACCCTGATCCTCGACCAGAAATGAAACAAAAATGTAACGATCCTGTGCTTGGTAAGTTAGTTATTATTGGACCCTGAAACAACCTCTGGGCTGATCTAAGTCAGGGCATGCCTAACTCACAGATAGAACCCTGAAACAACCTCTGGGCTGATCTAAGTCAGGGCATGGCTAACTCACAGATAGGATCCTGAAACAACCTCTGGGCTGATCTAAGTCAGGGCATGGCTAACTCACAGATAGGATCCTGAAACAACCTCTGGGCTGATCTAAGTCAGGGCACGGCTATCTCACAGATTCAATGGGAATTTTGCGTACTGGGTTCAACTTTGCAGAGGAAGAAAAACCAGAAAAAAATCACTCGAAATCTATTCACTTGTGACATGAAGTCCAGGAATAGAAATCAATTGCACTACCTATTTCAAAGCCAGTGTATCTACGATTTTTCAGGGACTGGATATATTGGTTGCTACGTCCAGGGAAAGATAGTCAAGGCGGGTTTTATCAAAGTGTACGCCAGCTCCTCAATGACTCCTGAGATGTGTGTCGTGAAATGCAAGAACTCTGGCTTCCCTTATGCTGCTCTCTTCAAAGGAAACTCGTAAGATATTTACGGACCATTTTAGCAAGAAGTTAAAACTTATAACTTTAATATTAGATTTTAAATTTATATTATCATTTTTCGTGATTACGTGACTTGTTCCCGCGCCATCGTCCTTGTCGTTGTCGTCCTTGTCGTTGCCGTCCTTGTCGTTGTCGTCCTTGTCGTTGTCGTCCTTGTTAGAATGTCAGTTGGTGCTTTATTACTTTTAGCGAAGACTTCAACGGCAAGGATGACGGCGCGGCATAGAAAACCATTTTGAAAACATGCTCTTACCTTAAGATAAAAGAGAGTTCCTAAGAGTTCCTATTACAAAACGGAGCAAGGAAAATGCTGTTTTATTTCTTAAGTTGAAGCATACTTTTTTAAATATTTTTTTTTCAACAGGTGTTTTTGCGGTAACGATTACCCAACCATAGCAAAAGGACGAACATGTGACTGCAGAAAGCAATGCAAAGGAAAGAAAAAGAAGATTTGTGGGGGAGTTAAACACGTCTCACTATACAAAACATGTAGGTAGCAGTAGACCACAGTCACAGATTAATGTCACTGTCTACTTTTGTACAATCGATTTGAACCCACGTTGATCGCGAGCACAAATACCGCTGAATCAAATACGAAATTTTATAGAGGAACCATACACGTTTTGAACTTCAACAGGGCAAAACCCTCAAACTTTGCACGGGACTCAATGCTTTTTATAACCTTAATTGAAAAAGAAAAAAAAAAAAAAACTTTTAAAAATCTACTTTATATCAATTTTTTTTAAAAGAATTAATTTTTCTAACGCATGAAAACAACTTTTTTTTAGGAATTTTTGTTTAATTTTATGACCTATCAGTGTTTGGTCTTCAAAAAGAGCGGTTCGCATCGAATGCGAAACTAGTGTATTGAGTGTGTAAAGAAACCGTGATGTTTTCTAAAACATTAACGCTGTGTGAGACTAATACTTCATACCGTTCTAGTGGAAACGTTCCGTAACCGTCACATTTTCGACCCAGTTTCATGTCCATGAAACCATGTTCAAATGAAACCGGGTACCGGCTTAGATTTTTAAGTATATAATACACAGTGTAACTCACGACTCCTATCTACTGTCGTAGTTGAACCAGTAGATTAAAAAAATATATTCAAGAGAATGAAATATAATTGGAAAATAGTAAGAAAGTCTATCAGGAAGGAAGGAATGAAATAAAAATAATAATATTGTCTCATCAATATTTTTTTCAGTTTTCTGTACTGAAGCCATGAAGGCGGCTCGTACGATTGATGGTGTTTGTAACGATTTGAACCGCACGACCATGGGCAGTCGGTATTACAGGTTTGGGAGGAATTTTAACCATTCTTATACTGTGAAGGATGCCAAGGTTCTGGAACCAAACCCACGTATCATCAGCACAAAGTAAGATTCTTTAGCACTCGAGAATTAAAGTAGGAAAGATAGAAGAAAGGAAGGAAGGAAGGAAGGAAGGAAGGAAGGAAGGAAGGAAGGAAGGAAGGAAGGAAGGAAGGAAGGAAGGATGGATGGAAGGAAGGAAAGGAGGAATAAAAGAATCAAGCAAACAAGCAAGCAAACGAGCAAGCAAAAAGGAAGTGAGGAAAGAAGGAAGGAAGGAAGGAAGGAAGGAAGAAAAGAAGGAAAGGA
>JALHLI010000023.1:3535000-3572500 GCA_023349425.1 Anthopleura sola
AAAAAGCTGACCAGTACATACCATTTACACGGAACCGTCTCTTTAATTTGCACAGCCTGCTAGCTAAGCGTTTGGGTTTTTGTCAGGATAGCACATGTTCGGTGTAAACGGACAACTTTTTGAACGGTTAAAAACGTCCGGTACCGTGTGAGGTCAGCATTAGCGTGTATTGACTGAATGCTATACGTTTCTATTCCAGACTGATCAATTCAGCCTTGATAGCCAAGATCCACGTGGTGGAATGGACGCCAACTATTCTCAACGAGACGTACATCAAATACTCAGTTGAAGTCGAATGGTTTGGGACACTAGCAAAAGCAGTACAGTTGGAACTCGCACAATTCAACATCACCTTAGAACCAGGGGTATGACATGTCTTGTAAAGACCCCTGGCAGCACGTCGGAATGCAGCTCAATTTGGAGGACAAAACTATAGGTTTCTAATTCTCAGAAGATTGAAATTCTTTTGTTTTGTCTTCCAAATTAAGCTGCTTTGATGTCACTCGCAAGGGGTCCGCTATAGCATTGTGATGTTAATATACAAACCATTTTCACAAAAGCTCTTCACAAGTTGCCTTGTTTTACCAGCTAGTCCATCTCTGTTTGGTACATGAATGACAAAGGTTTACGTCACACGTATCGCAATAAAATATAAGGATAATCCGTTAGAAAATATCGTGCACACTTTTCTACTGTTATCGTTGAAGTGAATCGATTATTTGGAAAAATATTATTTGAAAATAATCTTTCACACATTGTTGTCATTTCAGTCTGTGAAAGCCAACATTGGTGAGCCTAGAAACTTCGGAAAGGAGAATGTTCCCTTTTCACTCACGGAGGAGTTTGTAGCTGTGTACCGATTCCACTCGCTGTTGCCAGACTACATCCACATGCGCAGTATGGATACAGGTTCGTTTGCTTCAAGAATAGTCAACTTGTTTGTGGATTAAGTAACAATGCGCGTAAGAAGTAGGCAACTCTCTATTGTTCTGCGGCAATAGCAACTTCCCCACATAAGAATGTCTTAGTTTTCAGACTGAAAGTATATCAGCCTATAGGTAACACATTTTAAAAATAAAATGTGCAAGAACTCTGTTTTGCAAAAAAAAGTCTCTTTTGTACTAAAATATCTCGTCCAATCATAAGCGCTCAAAACAATAGCCAAAAGACGTTTATAATTCGATATGTTCCCCACATAAAAATTTTGATATATAAAGGCTCAGGAAATCTTAGATGAAAAGGGAATCAGATATCAAATAAAATATTTAAAAATCCGCTTAGTTTTGAAGTTATGGCAGATCATATTTTAACCAATGAGATGGACGGATTAGACAATTAGCACCTTTCTGCATTCCATTGCCGTTGGCCTGCCTAGTTCTTACTAGAACCATTACTTAATCAATATGCTTTTTCATACTTTAACTTGCTGGCTTGGTTCCTTGGTTCCTTGGTTCCTTGGTTCCTTGGTTCCTTGGTTCCTTGGTTCCTTGGTTCCTTGGTTCCTTGGTTCCTTGGTTCCTTGGTTCCTTGGTTCCTTGGTTCCTTGGTTCCTTGGTTCCTTGGTTCCTTGGTTCCTTGGTTCCTTGGTTCCTTGGTTCCTTGGTTCCTTGGTTCCTTGGTTCCTTGGTTCCTTGGTTCCTTGGTTCCTTGGTTCCTTGGTTCCTTGGTTCCTTGGTTCCTTGGTTCCTTGGTTCCTTGGTTCCTTGGTTCCTTGGTTCCTTGGTTCCTTGGTTCCTTGGTTCCTTGGTTCCTTGGTTCCTTGGTTCCTTGGTTCCTTGGTTCCTTGGTTCCTTGGTTCCTTGGTTCCTTGGTTCCTTGGTTCCTTGGTTCCTTGGTTCCTTGGTTCAGTCCTTGGTTCCTTGGTTCCTTGGTTCCTTGGTTCCTTGGTTCAGTCCTTGGTTCCTTGGTTCCTTGGTTCCTTGGTTCCTTGGTTCCTTGGTTCCTTGGTTCCTTGGTTCAGTCCTTGGTTCCTTGGTTCCTTGGTTCCTTGGTTCCTTGGTTCCTTGGTTCCTTGGTTCCTTGGTTCCTTGGTTCCTTGGTTCCTTGGTTCCTTGGTTCCTTGGTTCCTTGGTTCCTTGGTTCCTTGGTTCCTTGGTTCCTTGGTTCCTTGGTTCCTTGGTTCCTTGGTTCCTTGGTTCCTTGGTTCCTTGGTTCCTTGGTTCCTTGGTTCCTTGGTTCCTTGGTTCCTTGGTTCCTTTCTTTTTCCCCCCAATTTTAATCTTGACATGCTATTTTTTGTCTCGAAGGTGCAAAAACTGGCAAAGTTTATATGCTACCAGAAATTGCTTTCGGGAACGCAGCAGACGTGTTTGAAGAGAACGACATTAAAGATATACTTTACACATTTGGAACTGAGAACGCAGGGAAGCTTGTTCTGAACAACTATCCTGTTTCTACAGCTGATCTGGTGATTCCAAGGCATCAAGGAGGCGGAAGGGTAAGGTGATAGATTGATACACTCAAGTGAAGTGTGGGGTTAAAACTTTCGTGACAGAGAAAAAAGTAATATAGACCTTTACAATCTAAGCCGTAAATGAGTTTGAGAACTTGTTAAAGAAAAAAAAAAAAAAAAATTGGGATTAAAAAAAAAAGAAAAAAAAAAAAAAAGATTAGAAATATTTGCATACTACCTTGCACAGGATTTTGTACCTTGAACAGGCATATTTGATGCCAAGCTGTCTGGTTTTACCAAATAAGGGGTATAAAAACTCCTAGCGTAGCGCTGTAAAGATTCCTGACGAAAAAAAGCTCGCCTACAGCATGCAACATGCAGCAAATAGCTGTAATGATAGTTTGGAAATGTTCAAGAGAATACAATATCAAATTTTGGTTTGATTACCGTACGTTTTGCATGGTCTTTTTGCAGCTCATCGATCTTGCTACTATAGACATTATCCGTGATCGTGAACGAGGGATCCCGAGATACAACAAATTCCGCCAACTCCTTGGTCTCCAGCCTCTTGTTAACTTCACACAATTCGAAGTTACTCCTGAACAAGTCAGGAAGCTCAAGGAAATTTACAACAATGATATCAACCAGGTTGACCTGCTTGTGGGATCTCTTGCAGAAAGGAGACCACCGGGATTCGGGTTTGGAGAGACACCCTTCGTGCTGTTTCTGTTGATGGCCAATCGACGGATGATGACAGACAGGTAACTAGGGGTAACCGAATTGAGTAACTAAGGGCAACCGGTTTGACAGACAAGTAACAAGGGGCAACCGATTTGAAGACGCAATATATGTTTTGGGCCATCATATGACGGCAGCAAATGCTATCTGATGCTTTAAAGTGCTTATGACACATCTGACTATATTCTTAGTATGAATTCTTCATGAGGTGAGCTGTTGCGTGGCCCAAAAAAATGATATAGTTTGGGTGATGCGTCTTGAAATTATACTGAGGTTTGTCCATGCCATTTGCTAGTGATATCTTATAACTAAGCGACTACTTTTCAGGTTTCTTACGGAAGACTTCAAGCCTGAATATTATACCCAGGAAGGACTCGATTGGGTCAACACACAGACCATGAAAGACGTCTTGTTAAGAGCATTCCCGGAGGTACCTAACCTAGTGGATGCCATGAAAGATGCTCAAACAGCATTCTTTGATTGGAAAACCGAATAATAATACTTAAAGTCAACTATTGTAATTGATTAACAATAATTTCCGTTTCCGGTTTATTTACTTCCGGTTTTGTTGTATTTACTTCCTGTTTTGGGATATTTTGTTCCTGTTTTTGGCTATTTACTTCCGGTTCTATCCTATTTACTTCCGGTTCTTATCATTTTTTTGAAGTTTAAGTTTTTTTGTCTTATTCGTAGAATATAATAAAGCAGCACCAAATAATGTTACTTACTGTATCACCCATTTATAATGAGGAATAAAGAATAGCAGTGTAAGTGCTTCTTGTAACATATCTTCATGTCCTTGTTGTTGTGTCTGTTATTGTAGCTAGTTTTCCTTCCTTTGCAAAATCAAGAACATGCCCTGAAGTTGGATCAGCCCAGAGGTTGTTTCAGGGTTCTATCTGTGAGTTAGCCATGCCCTGACTTAGATCAGCCCAGAGGTTGTTTCAGGGTTTGATCTGTGAGTTAGCCATGCCCTGACTTAGATCAGCCCAGAGGTTGTTTTAGGGTTCTATCTGTGAGTTAGCCATGCCCTGACTTAGATCAGTCCAGAGTTTGTTTCAGCGTTCGATCTGTGAGTTAGCCGTGCCCTGACTTAGATCAGCCCAGAGTTTGTTTCAGGGTTCTATCTGTGAGTTAGCCATGCCCTGACTTAGATCAGCCCAGAGGTTGTTTCAGGGTTCTATCTGTGAGTTAGCCATGCCCTGACTTGGATCAGGCCAGAGTTTGTTTCAGGGTTCGATCTGTGAGTTAGCCGTGCCCTGACTTAGATCAGCCCAGAAGTTGTTTCAGGGTTTTATCTGTGAGTTAGCCATGCCCTGACTTAGACCAGACCAGAGGTTGTTTCAGGGTTCAATCTGTGAGTTAGCCATGCCCTGACTTAGATCAGCTCAGAGGTTGTTTCAGAGTTCGATCTTCAGTTTTCGCCTTTTTTCTTTATCGTTTTATTTCGTCACTGTACACGTCTAATGTGCCACTTCAAAACATCTGGTCATTCTCATGCCAGGGGCAGTGGTTGTTCTACACGTCTTTATGACCAAATCAATTCAGGAAGTCTGTTGCTTAGCTACTTGCTTTTATTTTTTATTTATCTCTTGCTTGAACCGAGAGAAAAACTCTCGAAGCACAGGAGAGAACTAACTAGAAGCACTCTACTCGCACGATACTGATCCTGACACTTGAAACTTGGTTGCATAATGATGAGAGGTTAGTGCTCACACCGCTATGCCTTCCTTGCTTCCCACAAACTCTACCTTATGCAAATAACAGGTGAGAACGTTGCATCTGTTACAGGATGAATGACTCTATCAACAGCTTTTAAATACATAATTTTTGATTATTAGTATTGAGTTTAAAAAAGATTAAAGAAGGATCTTCAGTTAATTGGATAGTAAACGATCACCGTGTTGCCTTGTTTAGGTGGCCCAGCCTTAGATGCAACATTGATTTTTATTTGTCACACTGAGTTGAAATCAGACGTGGTCAACTACGCGACAACAAGTTAGAATTGCCAGCAGTTAAGGTTTGTGAAACACAATTTTTTTTCACTTTTGTAAAAGTGTAATTAGGTGGTGTGAGAGTGAGGGACTCCTTTATTTTACAACGGTGGTTTCTTTCAAGTACTGTACTTACATTGAATCTCAAGAAAGACGCATCAGTATATACATATAAAATACTAAGTGTAACTCGCTTGGTTTTCTTGAAATATAACGGCTTTTTAGAAGACATGGGCATTTTCTTCTATAATTTTATGGCATTAAAAAAGAGAGAGAGAGAGAGAGAGAGAGAGAGAGAGAGAGAGAGAGAGAGAGAGAGAGAGAGAGAGAGAGAGAGAGAGAGAGAGAGAGAGAGAGAGAGAGATAAACAGACAGACAGAAGCACAAATTATTGCGTATTATATAAACTTTATTTATAATATATATTTTTATATAGTATCTTTATTATCTCATTATGATGCACGAACAACAAAATTTCAAAACAAAAAAACAACTTGCACATATTGTTTTTTATGAATTTGCTACTTGCTTTTAAAAATGCCTTTAGCAAGGGACCAAATGATCATGTGACTATAGGCCTTGTGATGCAATTTAGTTTGCAATGCTTATAGTATATTATGATGCAGAACTGGTTTTTCCTTCTTTTAATCGCGATTTTGAATCAAAAAATCTGTAATGTTAAATTCACTTTAAAATTAATGGGATTCAAATGTATTTTTAGATTTGAAATAAATAAAAAAATGACTTACTTCGTGATATAATTCACATTTATCATAATTAGGCTAAAATATAAATTAATGCTGTCCATCAAAAAAAGACATTTAGACCAAAAGAAATGTCACATGATACCTAATACACTCGCTCTAAATGCTCGATACCAGCAATACTGTATAAGTACAGTTAATTATTATCATTCTCTGTTCATTGTTACTCATTATAGAGTTTGAGACCAGAATTGTTATCGTTTAAGGATACAGGATACCCCAAACGATCGCCTTGTATTCAAAGCGCTCTAGTGCGAAAAATATCATTTTAAACCCCAATAAAGTATATACTTTATGAAAGCTGAATAAAGAGCATCAGAGTATTATCTCACTTTTGTAAAATAATCTAAGGCATTTCTAAAAACCTTCAAACGCCGAGTTCCAGCAAATCATCACGTGATACTTCTGTCCCTCTGTCCAAACAGAGCCTTACACATTTTCAGTTTCTCATACCTTACTTAATGATTGACACATTCAAGTACATTTTGTCCGGATAACAGTGGCAGAAGATTGATAGAAATGATAAAGTTAGACAATAAAATTAGCCAATTTTCTCTTCAGTCATAATGACGATTGTCAAAACTGGAATCGTGGGTAGAGGACGCCTCCAAGCTTAGTTTCTGACGTGTGGGATATTGCGACCGTGAATATAGTACCGATTCTACAACAGCGAATATTGAATTATATAGAAAATAGTTTAAGGTAAGAGCGCTAGCAGAGAACAACAGCAACGTACTATTCATGTCAAATGTGAGTTGAGACTGTAAGTTAGCCGTGCCCTGACTTAGATCAGCCCAGAGGCTGTTTCAAGATTCCATCTGTAAGTTAGCCGTGCCCTGACTTAGATCAGCCCAGAGGCTGTTTCAAGGTTCAATCTGTAAGTTAGCCATGCCCTGACTTAGATCAGCCCAGAGGCTGTTTCAAGATTCCATCTGTAAGTTAGCCGTGCCCTGACTTAAATCAGCCCAGAGGCTGTTTCAAAATCCAATCTGTAAGTTAGCCGTACCCTGACTTAAATCAGCCCAGAGGTTGTTTCAAGATTCAATCTGTAAGTTAGCCGTGCCCTGACTTAGATCAGCCCAGAGGATGTTTCAAGATTCAATCTGTGAGTTAGCCGTACCCTGACTTAGATCAGCCCAGAGGCTGTTTCAAGATTCAATCTGTAAGTTAGCCGTACCCTGACTTAGATCAGCCCAGAGGCTGTTTCAAGATTCCATCTGTAAGTTAGCCATGCCCTGACTTAGATCAGCCCAGAGGTTGTTTCAGGGTTCAATCTGTGAGTTAGCCATGCCCTGACTTAGATCAGACCAGAGGTTGTTTCAGGGTTCAATCTGTGAGTTAACCATGCCCTGACTTAGATCAGCCCAGAGGTTGTTTCGATCAAAAAATTAGTTAAAAAAGCTAAAAAAAAAATAAGCTATAAATTAAAAATGATATTTGCGACTTAGTAGCGCGATCAATATATGTTTACAAGATTTAATTTTCATTTTTTTTAAAATTTAATAACTTTTTTCTGATTTTCTATGTTTACAACACACACATTGTATATTCAAAATTCTGTTCTCTTTTACCTGTTAACGTTACAACTCCAGCTGTATTTGTTCCTCATATTATACTCAAGTAAACATACCTCTTATACTACCTCGTTAACAAAGGAACTTAACAGTGGTATCAAGGAGCTTGGATAAATATTTATGTTTAAACAACTGTTAAAGAATACCAAGCAAAAATAAATATATTGATAACAAGTAAAGGAAATGGTAGTAGCGAAAGAGTTAACGTCCGACTAGCCTGTTTCAAGTCGAAAAAAATATATTTCAAGGTGACGTGGAGAAAAGTCCCGTGACAAAAACAAAAAACAAAAACAAAAAAACAACAACAAAAAAAAAAAACATTTCAAGATAAGTATTATATAGTTGACATATAAATTAAAGGGGGGGGGGGGGGAAATTTGAAATAATTTTAATTAAAAATAACCAATTTTTTACATTTTATATCCTCATATTCTTATATTCTTTTTCTTATACTCAAATATTTAGTAAATAAACCCCTCCTGGCGGCTGGGATATCGGCTGATAATGTCCGAAAAAAGAACATTTGGCCGAGAAGCGAAGCTTCGAGGGCAAATGTGATATTTTGAGGACCATTTCTCATCCAAGGACATTATCAGCCGATATTCCAGTGAGCCAGAGGGGGTTTATTTATTTTATAACCCAACGACTTCACTGATATTAATTCAGCAAATTACATCGACTCGTCATCTTCAGAGTTTTCAAAAAATAATTCTCTCTCGTCTCCAAGCTGGATATACTGAAAACAATTATTTTGGCAAATGAGACCTGTTTGACATTGACTTATTCTATTGTTTGACATTAGTTGTCGAATTCTTTGTTGGTTTTTACTAGTTCATGAAAACAATTTCGAAAACAAACCAAAAACTTCATTCACGAAACATGGATGCTTACCATTGAAGACATTTACAGCATATTTTGTTGATTTTTTCGTGTTTCCTGGCGTAGTTTTCTCGACCAGTCTTCGTATTTTACTCTCACTTGTTTGTAAAAACCGAGTTTCTTTGTTTTCGGTGTTTTTTCTTTTCTTTTTTAATGTTTTTACCTTCTGCTCTGCCTTCTACTGGACGAATATCACTTCGGACGGGGGATATCGCCTGATACCCATCCTGCACGTGACCCATTTGAACCAATGACAGCGCGCGAAAATTCATCGTTGGGTTATAACAGATAATAACTCCTCAGTTTAGCTATCGGCAAGCAAGGCCGTAGAAGATTAATATTTTTAATTTCATTCATAGTTAATACAAATATATAATTAATTTCTATTTGGGATTCGAGTATAGTATTTTGATAATTTCTTTTAATAACGTTCTTGCAATTAGGTTTAGCTAGGAGTTTTAATTGCTAGCTTACGAAATGCGAAACGTAGCACGAGAGAGAGAGAGAGGGAGAGAGAGAGAGAGAGAGAGAGAGAGAGAGAGAGAGAGAGAGAGAGAGAGAGAGAGAGAGAGAGAGAGAGAGAGACAGACAGACAGACAGACAGACAGACAGAAGCACAAATTATTGCGTGTCAATCGTGACCTTCATTGTTATAGTTGAAGCTTTTAGTTTCAGTTTGTTCATTAGTTGTCATTGTTTTCCAGCTTATCCGAGATTTTCCGTTTCATTTGATATTCAAATTAGTAAGCGGTATAAGATTACTTGAACTTCTAATTTTTCTAATCAGTCGTCATGCAATCCTCGTAAAATTTTCACCAGTTTGTTTCGTAAGTATTTTCTTGTTCTTTATCAATGTGTTTTACTGCTTATATTATAACCATTTTCGTTGAAGTACGCCCCCGAAATTTGATGTCTTGTCTGCCAAATAGCATTTCGACGGCCGCCATTCAAAGAATTTAACTAGAAAAATTATAAATTTTTTTGAGAGAAATTTTAGACTGAATTGAAAATAATAGAGAACTAGAGAATAACAATCTTTATTTCAGTCCAAAATCTCCCTAAAAAAATGCAATTTTTCTAGTTTAGTTCTTTGATTGAGGGCTGTGGCAGATCAAAAACTTTCTTTAAAATAGAATAAATTTCATATTTTATTGTTTCTTTACCGGTATATCAATGTTTTATTGCATGTTTTGTGGTTTCCTGACGGTTTGGTTGCAATTTAAGGTGATTTTAGGAAATTTTATCTCCTCTCTAAAGACGAAGTCAAGGCAGGAATCCTTGGACTCGGGTACTTTGGTTCAACAGGCCGTAAATCGCAGAAATTTTTTTCACAGCGAATTTTTCACCAGCTACCCTTCGCCCAATAAATATCCAACACATCTAATCCGATAATGGCCATATCGCTTCACTTCTTCCCAACAAAATTTGTAAATATATACGCTCTACTTTGAAACGTTCATCGGCTGACGGATCAGTCTCGCCACGGATTCAACGGTTGGTGACAAATCATTAACTATGTGGGGATGGGTACTGATAATTGTAATCGCGCGTCGGACACTTAGTTTTCGACCTCTGCAAACGATTTCTAGGGTACCGGCCTTTCTACTTATGATAAGATTATGCCACATTTCAGCAGCCTTTACAATAATTATTTACAGTATTTTTTCATCCTTAAGGCTGAAACATGAAAAAAAAAAAAAAAAAAAAAAAAAAAAAAAACACACAAGAATGCATTAAAAACATGCAATAAAACATTGATATAGCGGTAAAGAAACAATAAAATATGAAATTTATTTTATGTTAAAGAAATTTTTTGATCCGCCATACATTCTCTCTCTATATATATTCAGAACCATAGCTTGGGCTTTCTGTGTTGATTCTTTCATATGTAAATATTTTAACAAAGGACATTTCTCAAGGGAATTTCAAGTGATCTGAAAAGTCATTGTTGTCCGGCTTATCCGAGATTTTCCGTTACAGTAAGTATAAGATTACTTGAACTTCTAATTTTTCTAATCAGTCCTTCTTCCGCAATCCTTGGGAAATTTTCACCAGTTTGTTTTGAAAGTATTTTCTTTTTCTTTCATCAACGTGTTTTACTGCTTATATTATAACCATTTTCGTTGAAGTGCGCCACCGAAGTTTGATGTCTGGTTTACCAAATAGCATTTCGACGGCCGTCATTCAAAGAATTTAACTAGAAAAATTATACTTTTTTTGAGAGAAATTTTAGATTGAATTAAAGATTTTAGGGGATCAGAGGATTAAAATCTTTATTTCAGTCCAAAATCTCCCTTAGAAATGTAATTTTTCTAGTTTAGTTCTTTGGTTGATTTGAATCATTCACCCTTCATTGTCGTACGCTGAAGCACTCAGCGAGTCAGGATTACCTACACTGGTTGAAAGAAGAGAAGAAATATCATTGAGGTATTCAACGAGATTTGTAGTAATGAGGGTCACAAACTGTACCATTTGGTGAGTGCCTCAGTAAAAAGAACATGCCAATTTATTCCTTGAGAAACAAAAGATCACACAATTTACCAAAATGCAAGACAGAGCGTTGTAAAAACAGTTTTATCTTGAGTCACATAGTAATTAGATTTTTAAATATATATGTATATATTCTTATTAAGTAGGTTTCTCTATTCAACGTATAAATTTCATTTATAGTTTTATATTGTATTTTTGTTATCTATTTTATAAATTTCATGTAAATAGTATGTAATTCAGCCTGTGGCTGCAAAGTCTTATTTAAATAAACTATCTATCTATCTGACTGACGGCCGTCGTAATGCTAGTTGGCAAACGAGACTTCAAAATTGCTGGTTTAGCACTTCAACGATAATGGTTACAATTACATTGCACTAGCCTCTAAGGCACTAAGGCTGGCTTTACACGTTATCGGACGAATTTTTTGGCGTTCAAAAATTTGACCAATAGACCTCTTTACCTTCGTTGTTTGTTGTGTCCATTTCAGACCATGTGTTGCCACTCTTGGGAGTTGATTCTTTCATGTGTAAATATTTTAACAAAAGACATTTCTCAAGGGAATTTCAAAGTGGTCTGAAATGGGCAATTTGGATACGAAGGTTTATCTGACTACAAATCAGTCGACATTCTTGTAGTTAGAGAGTTGTTTCAGACTGGTCAACGAACGATACACGATTTCTGAAATATTTCTGGTGCCCACGGTTTTTCGATTCGCACTGTAGTTGTTCCCCCGGTAGCACATTTCTGTCTAAGCGAAATGTTTAAACGTACAACTTTTTGAACAGTTAAAAATCGTCCGGTGCCGTGTACGGCCAGTCTAAATGACTTGGTATTGATCACAAACTCCCCTGAATTTCTGTGTTTCTGTCCAGGAAACATGGTGCCCTCAGAGACAATAATCAAGCTGATGATCCTCATCCGGGAACTTCTTGCCAAGGTCTACTATTGGTGGAAGATGCCGGCAGTGTTGGTCCTGTTGTACCAGTTCAACCAGAGAGATTATTTGTTCGAGAACAACCTTTTTGATGCGTATCCTGATGCTAATAACCCTGTCAAAGTGCAATGCAATGATCCTGTGGTTGGTAAGTCAAACATGACTCTCATTCAAATTTTATAGAACTCCGAAACAATAACCTATTAGCTGATCTAAATCATGGCACAGCTAACTAACAGATCGCACCCTGAAGTAACCACTGGGCTGAGAAAGAAGTGTACTATATACTGCTACATCATCCTATTGTTAATTCCCACAAACGACCTCAATAACGTGTAAAACTTTACAAAATGGTCACATGAATTCATCATGGTCGCAATAATATTACAGGCAACCCATCTGATTTTATTATAGAAACAAGACCCCTTTCACGTGACTTTCACGTGATTTTACATATGTATGTATGTATGTATGTATGTATGTATGTATGTATGTATGTATGTATGTATGTATGTATGTATGTATGTATGTATGTATGTATGTATGTATGTATGTATGTATGTATGTATGTATGTATGTATGTATACTTCAGAGCAGCTCAATTTGGAGGACAAAACAAAAGAAATTTAATGGATCAATCTCCTTAGAATTGTAACCTTTTTATTGTACTCCAAATACTCCCGTTTCGAGTTCTCTTTTACGCTGTGTTAGCCTCAAAACCGTGTAATATATTCTTTTATTCAGTGACAGCCCGTGGAAATTCAAGAGATCTGTGTGTAAACATGACAATAAAAATACTTTGAAATTTCACGAGTTTTATCTAAATTTCTGCATAATTTACGCACAATTGAGGCTAAACAGCGTAAAAGAGAACTCGAAACGGGAGTATTGAGCTGCATTCCGGTGTGCTGAAAGAGGTCTAACTATCCACTATATTTGTTCTTTCTCCGATCCAGGATACTATCATCTTGGGTGCTATCAACGTCCTCACTCACATCCATACCAAACAAGACGCTTTCAGTCTTTTGAGAGCTGCACAAGGTACTACTCTATCACCATTGCATCGAAATATTTCCCCCAAGGGTTTTCCCAGTGAAATCAAAATCTTGTACCACAAACAACCAAGCATAAAGTACAAGAAAATGGAATAATAAGAGACAAGGCGGTCGTGTTAGTTGACATAACGAAAAAAACTGATTACAAATCTATTTGTCAAGTTAAACCAAGATGGCGGCTATGACGTCATGTGAAAACCCATGCACTGTACTTCTAAGCCTCTATCTTTTTATCAATCTCTCTTAGGTATTGTGCATCGCGTGGTTATCCATATGCTGGGTTCACAGAACGTTATGAAACGTGTAGGTGCCTCAACACCGACACTGTAAGCAAGGCAAGGAAATGGTCGAGCAAACATTGCAGAGATTTCTGCAGACAACATTCTCACTATCATCATGGATGTTACTATCGCTACCTTAAAATGGATATCTATAGGACTAGTAAGTAAAATATTGAAAAAAATGCATATCAAACTTATGTTGTTGTACAAGCGGGAACCCTGTGGTTTTATATTTTTGGGCTTCCTTTGTCAAAGGAAAGGTTGCCTGGCAATTTCCAAGATGGTGGACAGTTTGAAATATTTCGTCGCTAGAAAATGTGCAAGTTTTTATTCAAATTTTCGAGAATTTAAAGAGAAATGTAGCAGAAAATTCACCAAAAAGGATCTATGTTCATTTTCAAATAAGGTAATCTTCCCAAATATGGATATAAATTTAAATTGTTGAACGAGAATGGAATTTCATAACCAATCACTGAAACACCTGGATATTCCACACAAAATGGAATTGAATTCGTAAAATACCGCAGTGTTCCTTGACTACATATTCATTTACGCAGGGTTAGCTTCGATTTTGTGTAGAATATTCATCTGTTCCAGTGAAGGAGAATAAAATAACCATTAATACGAGGGTATTCAAGAAGAAGCTCAAAGGGCATTTTTACAGTAGACTCCCACACGGCAGTCATGTAAAACAGCGTGATAGTTAGTATTCTAACGTTATTTACTAATGGTTCTTTCCGTGCAAGTGTTTGTATTGTTGAACTTATGCATTTCGGCATTATTTTACCGTCGGTATTTGTGAATATTCTGATACTGGAATGAGGCTAATCCTGAGTCAATGAGTCTGTCATCAAGGAACACAGTGGTTTTTTACGAATTCCAAAAAGGTCTATTTGAAACTGGAATTAGAAGGTTTTCTCTCTCAAGAAGATTACAAGTGGTCTAAAAACTGTTTTGTTTCTGTTTTTAGTGAAATGCACAGCGAGCATGCGTAGAGTGAGGACAATCGATGGGACATGTAATGATCTGGATAAAACTGCGATGGGAAGCCGCCTTTACCGGTTCGGTAGAAATGTTCCTCTCAACTATACATACGAGGATAACTATATGCTTGAACCTAACCCACGGACCATCAGTCAAAAGTAAGATCATTATTGTCAAGTAAATGGTACATGTTATCCAAATTTGGCCATTCGAAAGCACTACATCATCATCATCAACATCATGATCATGATGGTGATGATGATCATGATGATCATGATGATGATGATGATCATCACCACCATCATCCTCATGATCATCATCATGATCATCATGATCATCATAATCATCATAATCATCATAATCATCATTATCATCATCATCATCATCATCATCGTCATCATCATCATCATCACCATCATCACCATCATTATCACCATCATTATCACCACCATCATCATCACCATCATCATCATCGTCATCAAAATCATCATCATCATCATCAACATCATCATCACCATTATCATACTTGTCATCATCATCATCATGTATCATTGTCATCATCATCATCATCATCACTCTTCATCACCGTCCTCGCCATTTTCATCATAATAATCATCATCCTTCATCGGGAGCCTTGACTGGAGTTGCTCAATATATCAGAATATCCAAAGTGGGCTATTATCATCATCGTCCGTTCATGGCCGTCATCCCTATCATCATCATCATCATTATTGTTATCACTGTCTGTTTCATTCGGCCCCATCTAAATCATGAAAATCATGTTCTTAATATGCCAACCAGTTGCTTTGTTTTACCAGCCAATCCATCTCTGATTGACACATGGATGACAAAGCCTCACGTCACATGCAGGAAGTATCGCTATAACATTTTTTACTGTTTTTTTTCCCCACCAGAGTTTTGCTGAGGAAGGAATTCATCCCCGTAAAGCAGCTGAATCTGTTAGCAGCAGGTTGGATCCAGTTCATGCTTCATGATTGGTTTGATCATGGAGTACAAGATACTAAAAATAGAATCCACGTGCCACTTGAAAGAAAAGATCCTAACTACAGTCACGCAAAGCCTTCAATGAGTATTGCCCGGACTAAATCCAACAACTGTCCTGAGGTAAAGAAGCATGTTTGTTAAATACTAGTTCATTTTAAAATAAATGTCCAAATTCCAATTCAATTCTTGGGTCACAGTAACAGACCTCATCGGCTTGGGGGTAGTGTTGTCCCAATTCAGACCACGTGTCATTTTCTTGAGAATAAGATTCTTTGTTTGAGTTTTATCCATATTCATGTATCTTCTCATGTGCAACTGTTAAACAAAAAAATGATACTCTAGGGAATGACACGCGGTCTTGAGAATAAGATTCTTTGTCTGAGTTGTATCCATATTCATGTATCTTCTCATGTGCAACCGCTAAACAATGAAATGATACTCTAGGGAATGACACGTGGTCTGAAATGGGACAACATTACACCCAAGCCGATGAGGTCTATTGGTTATAAATTGCTATTTTTACGTTATTTTTTTATTTATGAATGCATTTATTTTATTTGTTTGAATAAGGACAAGAGTAAACCAGCAACCTACCAGAATGACGTCACTCACTGGTGGGATATGTCTCAAATTTATGGCAGCGACTTAGAAACAAACCGGAGAGTGCGCTCGTTCAGCAATGGAAAACTGAAACTGGACAGCAATGGGCTACTGCCTTTGAATCCTAAAACTGGTATCGATATTACAGGTACAAAAAAAGATGTTAGGCATATGTTAGATATATGTGTATTTGGGAAAAACAAAAATGAGGGAAGGGCAAGAGAAAGGTGGAAAAAAGAAAGAAAGAAAGAAACGAAGGAAAGAAATAATGGAAAGAAGGATGGGATTCGAAAAGAAATAAAAATGGAGAAAGGGAAAGGGAAAAAAAAAAAAAAAAAAAAAAAAACGAAAGGAAGAAACGAAGGAAGGAAGGAAGGAATCGATGGAATTTCAAGGGAAGAAAAGGGAAGGGAAGGGATTCGAAAGGGAATTAAAAAAGAATTGTAATGGGAAGAAAACGAAGAGAAACAAAAGGAAAGGTAAGACAAATTAAATGAAAAAAAGAGAATAATATATAGATTTAGGCACTGCCTAAAAGCGGAGCTCCCATAAATAGTATATTTAGTGCTAAAAGCGTGACAATTGTGTGACGCGGCATAACGCTGGTTATAGCGTTACCACATTGTTTGATTTTACCAGAATTCAGGAGGAAAAACTAAAAGAAAAACCATTATTTTAAGCCTTCAAAAGCATTAGAGGACTTTTCAATTCGAAGAATAATAATTATAGATTGTAGAACATATGAATACATGTATAGAACGAAGGATTTTATTCAGCAAATCTTAGTAATCAAAGTTGTAAGTTTTTTAGGTGGAAAGTAAACTACACTGAAAATTGTCGAAAAATATTACTGATAAGCTTAAGCTTACATTCACTTGAACTTCACACGTAAAAAGAGACATATTCATTAATGCAAGATAATAATTTTCTTTGTTAGTAAGTTGGTCTTTGAAAAGTATTTTTCTTAGATTTATTCTTAACTTTATTATCGAGCGAAAAATCTTACAAAAACATAAGCTTATCCATAAAAAAAAACAAGCTCATCATTTTTGCGATTGTGTAATAGTAATAGCTGGAAAAGCCCGATAAATAGCAAATATTTGGTGTGATATGTATTCCTTTTTCATATTTCATTCAACATTAGAATAAATTATCTATAAAAATGTCAAAATATTCATATGATTATGAAACTGGAATCTTGTTTTGACTTCGCGTAAGGTTCGCTGGCCGTCAAATATATTTTTTCAAAGAACCAAGTCTTTTTACTAAGTCTTAGCCTTTTTTCTTGAAATGGGATCAAAAACAAATAATCAAAGCTTCAAATATCGCTTTTTTGGTTCACAAGTAATGAAGAAAAAGATGATAAAAATCTAGAATGCAGTAAAAACGACAAACTATCCAAGTTTCTCTGACAATGTTTGCCGAACCAACGTCCTTGGCTTGTCTGAGAGTTTCTTCAGCTAGTTTACACATTTCTTGTCGATTTTTTACGAAATATTAGTTAAAATTAATGAATTTACCTTCTATGAAGTGTTTTCTACGAAACTGAAATATCACTCTTGCAGTATAATCAGGTTTTTCTGGTCTACAGGCCACTTTTTCTCTCACTGAAGTTTCAGTCACGAAACTTAATTCATCGTAAGATTAAGAATCTTCCCTCGCTTTCCCTCGCTAAATCTTCTTTAACAAGTCGCTAAAGTCGAAAAACTGTTTTTGTTCACTTTAAGACAGACATGACTTCGATTAAACGTATTTTTCGCATTGCAAAATTAAGAAAAAAATACTTCTTGATCCATCTTTGACTACATTATTGCAAATTTTCAGTGCATTTGTGAGTAAGCAAAGCGCGCGGGAACCCTGTGCAAAGTGGTACACGGACGTACGTATGTATGTATGGACAAATCAAGCCATGAAAAATCAAGTCGATGGGTTACCATTTTTTCTTAAGTATGGTGCTCCGCTCGCGCGGGCCTTCGGCCCGCGCGGGAGCTCCGCTATTACTTAGCTAGCTTTGTAGCGTAAACTTACAGCCATATTTACATATATATTTTGAGACTTGACAAACTGCTATTTGAATGGCACATAGAGCTGTCGCTAAGATTGAAATCATGATACATATTTAACTGATTATTCTATCGATGCCCTTATGAAAAAGAATAAAAACAATTATATTTTATGTTGTATTATTTAATTAACTTGTTTCACCAAGGTTTCAGTAACAACTGGTGGGTAGGCTTAGCATTGATGCACAACATCTTTACGAGAGAACACAATGCCATATGTGATATGCTTCGTGAAAATAACCCAGGTTGGGAGGATCAGAAGCTCTATGACACAGCGAGGTAGGAGTTGAAATATCTTTTAAATAAAATGAATAAATAGATAATGAGAATTACCAGTGGGTTCCACATAGTGGCTGTTCCTACATTGCATTCCAATTGGAACTTAGATATTGATTTTTGCGGAGGGAAGAGAAACCGGAGAACTCGGAAAAACCCTCAAAGCACAGGAGAGAACCAACAAACAACTCTACTCACATGCGACACCTAGCCCGACGAGACTCGAACCCGGGTGGTATTGGTGAGAGGCGAGCGCTCTCACCCATTTACGCAACCCATGCTTCCATTTTACGTTGTGACACAGATGAGTCGTTGTTGAGTTTCCCTAACCATAAGCTTGGGATGGATTCGTACATTTAACATATATCAAGGATAACGCGCGTAGCAATAGCACACTCTCCTCTGGGATTACGAGTTCTATTCCTGGACTCGGCACCACATGTGTTTGGAGTTTGTTTGGTCCCTCCATTGATTCGAGGGGTTTTTTCTTAGGGCTATCAGGTTTATTTTTCCTCTGTAAAATCCTGCACACTAAATTCATTGTCGATCTGTTATCCGTAACCAACTTTGATCAGCCAAGATGTTGTTTCAGGGTTCAATCTGTGAGTTAGCCATGCCCTGACTTAGATCAGCACAGATGCTGTTTCAGATTTGATAATTGATATTTGAAATACATAATCTTCACTAGGTTAATCAACTCGGCAGTTGCAATCAAGATCCACACTATAGAGTGGACTCCAGCCATCCTGAACAACACGGCATTACGTGGAGGTGTTCGTGTCAACTGGGGACTGGACCCAGGCAAAGAGATCTGGGACTGGTTGAAAAAGCACAACATTTCAGCAGACATAGGCATCAAGCCTTTGGTGGGACAGCCGAGGAATCTTCGTGGAGTCCCATTTAGTTTGACGGAAGAGTTTGTTTCGGTATACAGAATGCATCCATTGCTTCCTGATAACCTCAACATGCGATCTATGGAGGCTAAAGAACGCTCGGGAATAAGGTATTGATTTATTATTTCAATGTGTATTACTGTGTAAGTGCTGTAAGTCATCACCCTATGTATCCAGTTCATACGAAAATCCTTCTTATGGAAAGGTCTTTAATTTTACGGCATGTCGTACCGTGTACGTGCTGTAAGTCAGTGCCGTATTTTTTACACTCATACGATAACCATTCTTATGGAAAGTTATGTTAATGTTACGGCATGTCGTACCGTGTACGTGCTGTAGGTCAGTACCGTATGTTTCCCACTCATACGATAACCATTCTTATGGGAAGCTATTTCAATGTTAAGTCATGTCGTACCGTGTACGTGCTGTAAGTCAGTACCGTATGTTTCCCACTCATACGATAATGATTCTTATGGGAAGCCATTTCAATGTTACGGGATGTCGTACAGTGTACGTGCTGTAAGTCAGTACCGTACGTCTCCCACTCATACGATAACCATTCTTATGGGAAGCTATTTCAATGTTAAGGCATGCCGTAGCGTGTACGTGCTGTAAGTCATTTCTATTTGTATTTTGCAGTTACTCCCTTCCCAATTACTCGTTTTCTAAAACAAGAAAAATATTCCAAAGCCATAGCTTTGACGACATTCTTTATACATTTGGAGTTGAACATCCTGGAGCTCTGACACTTTTTAACTACCCAAAGTTTCTCACGGATCTTAAACTTCCAAGTCACCAGATGAATGGAGAGGTGAGATGTTATATACCCCTGACAGCACGTCGGAATGCAGCTCAATTTGGAGGTCAAAGCAATAGATTCCAGCTCTCAGGAGAATGAAATTCTTTATTTGTTTTGTGCTCTAAATTGAGCTGCTTTGACGTCGCGTGAAATGAGTCTAAAGGCCCGTTCACACGGGCGATTTCTGCTGCGATTTCTCCGGCGATTTTTGAATATACAATGAATTTTATCTTATGCTTCTATATAGACATTTGTGCAGGTAATATTGGTGTCCTGTATAAAACTTTGCAAGTTATTCCTTTACCATTATTAACAGTGACCAAATCGCCGCAAAAATCGCACCAAAAATCGCTGCAAAAATCGCCCGTGTGAACGGGCCTTAAATTTTATGTCAAAGCCCGCTTATATTACAGAAATATATGAGACTTTAAGGAGCAAGCGTAGTACAGTTAGTTAACGACTTTTGGAGCTAGATGTCCTAAAATTCAGATGATAAAATTCTGTACGAGACAGAAAGGGAACTAAGAATTTCATTTCTTTGTTTAACGGTTGCGCACGAGAAGACACATGAATATGGATACAACTCAAACAAAGAATCTTATTCTAAAGACCACGTGTCATTCCCTAGAGTATCATTTCTTTGTTTGACGGTTGCACACGATAAGACACATGAATATGGATACAACTCAAACAAAGAATCTTATTCTCAAGACCGCGTGTCATTCCCTAGAGTATCATGTCTTTGTTTAACGGTTGTGCATGAGAAGACACATGAATATGGATACAATTCAAACAAAAAATCATATTCTCAAGACCACGTGTCATTCCCTAGAGTATCATTTCTTTGTTTAGCGATTGCGCACGAGAAGACACATGAATATGGATACAACTGCTATTCCCTAGACTGAGTATTCTTATCTTATTCTCAAGGGAATGACACGTTGTCTGAAATAGGACAACAAACAATCCAAGCTAAAGCTGTGCGTACGCTCACCTCTTCCTAAAGACTCATTGAATATTTATAGGCAACTGTCTACTTTTGAAAAAAAATGCATTTTTATTCATTCCAGACCGTAGATCTTGCCACTATTGATATCCTAAGAGATCGTGAACGCGGAGTCCCAAGGTACAACGACTTCAGAAGATTAATGAATCTCAAACCAGTGGAATCTTTCGACAAATTGACCACCAATAAAAATCACGCAGATATACTGAAGACCTTGTATTGCAATGATATAAACAAGTTGGATCTGTTGATTGGCTCGCTGGCAGAAGAACCAAGGCCTACTGGGTTTGGGTTTGGGGAAACATCGTTTAATTTGTTTTTGTTCATGGCAAGCAGACGACTGGAAACTGACAGGTTAGACCGAAGATTAATTTTTAATATTTTTAGCAGATCTTGATCTTGATCTTGATGTGCTTGCTGTACTTGTCGTACTTGTTGTTGTTGTTGTGGTTATGCTTGTTGTACTGGTTGTTGTACTTGTTGTACTTGTTGTTGTACTTGTTGTACTTGTTGTTGTACTTGTTGTACTTGTTGTTGTACTTGTTGTTGTTGTTGTTATGCTTGTTGTACTTGTTGTTGTACTTGTTGTACTTGTTGTTGTACTTGTTGTTGTACTTGTTGTTGTACTTGTTGTTGTACTTGTTGTTGTACTTGTTGTTGTACTTGTTGTACTTGTTGTTGTACTTGTTGTTGTACTTGTTGTTGTACTTGTTGTTGTACTTGTTGTACTTGTTGTTGTACTTGTTGTTGTACTTGTTGTTGTACTTGTTGTTGTACTTGTTGTTGTACTTGTTGTTGTACTGGTTGTTGTACTTGTTGTTGTACTTGTTGTACTTGTTGTACTTGTTGTTGTACTTGTTGTTGTACTTGTTGTTGTACTTGTTGTTGTACTTGTTGTTGTACTTGTTGTTGTACTTGTTGTTGTACTTGTTGTTGTACTTGTTGTTGTACTTGTTGTTGTACTTGTTGTACTTGTTGTTGTACTTGTTGTTGTACTTGTTGTTGTACTTGTTGTTGTACTTGTTGTTGTACTTGTTGTTGTACTGGTTGTTGTACTTGTTGTTGTACTTGTTGTTGTACTTGTTGTTGTACTTGTTGTTGTACTTGTTGTTGTACTTGTTGTTGTACTTGTTGTACTTGTTGTTGTACTTGTTGTTGTACTTGTTGTTGTACTTGTTGTTGTACTTGTTGTACTTGTTGTTGTACTTGTTGTTGTACTTGTTGTTGTACTTGTTGTTGTACTTGTTGTTGTACTTGTTGTTGTACTGGTTGTTGTACTTGTTGTTGTACTTGTTGTACTTGTTGTTGTACTTGTTGTTGTACTTGTTGTTGTACTTGTTGTTGTACTTGTTGTTGTTGTTGTTATGCTTGTTGTACTTGTTGTTGTACTTGTTGTACTTGTTGTTGTACTTGTTGTTGTACTTGTTGTTGTACTTGTTGTTGTACTTGTTGTTGTACTTGTTGTTGTACTTGTTGTTGTACTTGTTGTACTTGTTGTTGTACTTGTTGTTGTACTTGTTGTTGTACTTGTTGTTGTACTTGTTGTACTTGTTGTTGTACTTGTTGTTGTACTTGTTGTTGTACTTGTTGTTGTACTTGTTGTTGTACTTGTTGTTGTACTGGTTGTTGTACTTGTTGTTGTACTTGTTGTTGTACTGGTTGTTGTACTTGTTGTTGTACTTGTTGTTGTACTTGTTGTTGTACTTGTTGTTGTACTTGTTGTTGTACTTGTTGTTGTACTGCTTGTTGTACTTGTTGTACTTGTTGTTGTACTTGTTGTTGTACTTGTTGTTGTACTTGTTGTTGTACTTGTTGTTGTACTTGTTGTTGTACTTGTTGTTGTACTTGTTGTTGTACTTGTTGTTGTACTTGTTGTTGTACTTGTTGTTGTACTTGTTGTTGTACTTGTTGTACTTGTTGTTGTACTTGTTGTTGTACTTGTTGTTGTACTTGTTGTTGTACTTGTTGTTGTACTGGTTGTTGTACTTGTTGTTGTACTTGTTGTTGTACTTGTTGTTGTACTGGTTGTTGTACTTGTTGTTGTACTTGTTGTTGTACTTGTTGTTGTACTTGTTGTTGTACTTGTTGTTGTACTTGTTGTTGTACTGCTTGTTGTACTTGTTGTACTTGTTGTTGTACTTGTTGTTGTACTTGTTGTTGTACTTGTTGTTGTACTTGTTGTTGTACTTGTTGTTGTACTTGTTGTTGTACTTGTTGTTGTACTTGTTGTTGTACTTGTTGTTGTACTTGTTGTTGTACTTGTTGTTGTACTTGTTGTTGTACTTGTTGTACTTGTTGTTGTACTTGTTGTACTTGTTGTTGTACTTGTTGTTGTACTTGTTGTTGTACTGGTTGTTGTACTGGTTGTTGTACTTGTTGTTGTACTTGTTGTTGTACTGGTTGTTGTACTGGTTGTTGTACTTGTTGTTGTACTGGTTGTTGTACTGGTTGTTGTACTGGTTGTTGTACTGGTTGTTGTTGTACTTGTTGTTGTACTGGTTGTTGTACTTGTTGTTGTACTTGTTGTTGTACTGGTTGTTGTACTTGTTGTTGTACTTGTTGTTGTACTGGTTGTTGTACTTGTTGTTGTACTTGTTGTTGTACTTGTTGTTGTACTTGTTGTTGTACTTGTTGTTGTACTTGTTGTTGTACTTGTTGTTGTACTTGTTGTACTGGTTGTTGTACTGGTTGTTGTACTGGTTGTTGTACTTGTTGTTGTACTGGTTGTTGTACTGGTTGTTGTACTGGTTGTTGTACTGGTTGTTGTTGTACTTGTTGTTGTACTTGTTGTTGTACTTGTTGTTGTACTGCTTGTTGTACTTGTTGTTGTACTTGTTGTTGTACTTGTTGTTGTACTTGTTGTTGTACTTGTTGTTGTACTTGTTGTTGTACTTGTTGTTGTACTTGTTGTTTGACTTGTTGTACTTGTTGTTGTACTTGTTGTTGTACTTGTTGTTGTACTTGTTGTTGTACTTGTTGTTGTACTTGTTGTTGTACTTGTTGTTGTACTTGTTGTTGTACTTGTTGTTGTACTTGTTGTTGTACTTGTTGTTGTACTTGTTGTACTTGTTGTTGTACTTGTTGTTGTACTTGTTGTTGTACTTGTTGTTGTACTTGTTGTACTTGTTGTTGTACTTGTTGTTGTACTTGTTGTTGTACTTGTTGTTGTACTTGTTGTTGTACTTGTTGTACTTGTTGTTGTACTTGTTGCTGTACTTGTTGTTGTACTGGTTGTTGTACTGGTTGTTGTACTGGTTGTTGTACTTGTTGTTGTACTGGTTGTTGTACTGGTTGTTGTACTGGTTGTTGTTGTTGTACTTGTTGTACTTGTTGTTGTACTTGTTGTTGTACTTGTTGTTGTACTTGTTGTTGTACTTGTTGTTGTACTTGTTGTTGTACTTGTTGTTGTACTGGTTGTTGTACTTGTTGTTGTACTTGTTGTTGTACTTGTTGTTGTGCTTGTTGTTGTGCTGGTTGTTGTCCTGGTTGTTGTACTGGTTGTTGTACTTGTTGTTGTACTTGTTGTTGTACTTGTTGTTGTACTTGTTGTTGTACTTGTTGTTGTACTTGTTGTTGTACTTGTTGTTGTACTTGTTGTACTTGTTGTTGTACTTGTTGTTGTACTTGTTGTTGTACTTGTTGTTGTACTTGTTGTTGTACTTGTTGTTGTACTTGTTGTTGTACTTGTTGTTGTACTTGTTGTTGTACTTGTTGTTGTACTTGTTGTTGTACTTGTTGTTGTACTTGTTGTTGTACTTGTTGTTGTACTTGTTGTTGTACTTGTTGTTGTACTTGTTGTTGTACTTGTTGTTGTACTTGTTGTTGTACTTGTTGTTGTACTTGTTGTTGTACTTGTTGTTGTACTTGTTGTTGTACTTGTTGTTGTACTGGTTGTTGTACTGGTTGTTGTACTTGTTGTTGTACTTGTTGTTGTACTTGTTGTTGTACTTTTTGTTGTACTTGTTGTTGTACTTGTTGTTGTACTTTTTGTTGTACTTGTTGTTGTACTTGTTGTTGTACTTGTTGTTGTACTTGTTGTTGTACTTGTTGTTGTACTTGTTGTTGTACTTGTTGTTGTACTTGTTGTTGTACTTGTTCTGCTTGACTCCCTGTTCTTCTTTGTCCGTTGTTTATAAGAAAGTTTTTTTAGTATTTTCTTTTCTTTTTCTAAGGTTTCTAACTGATGACTTCACCTCAGACATTTACACCAAAGAAGGGCTGAAATGGATCCAGGATCGCTCCATGACTAAAGTGTTGCTCGGGGCCTTTGGTGAAGAGGTTGATGACCTGCGCACATTACTGGAAAATGTTGATAATGCTTTCTTCCCCTGGGTTTAGTAGAACATAAAAAAGTCTACAACTATCAGTGTATTGATAATTTGGCTTAAATAAAACTTATAAAGGGAACGTTATAAATAATAATGATAATAAAACACTCTGAGTTTATTTTCTAATGAATAATCCTTATTTCACCAGTTCGAATATACTTTTTTCGAAGTCATAAAATACCGCCGTGTTCCTTGACTACAGATTCATTTACGCAGTGTTAGCTTCGATTTTGTGTAGAATATTCACGTGTTCCAGTGAAGGTCCGTGGAATTTCAAAGTGTTTGTATTGTTGAAGTTGTGCATTCTTTACTTAACCGTTGGTATTTATAAATGCTTTGACCTTGAAATGAGGCAAAGCCTGCGTAAATGAGTTTTTAGTCAAAGATTACCGAGATATTTTACAAATTCGAAAAGGTCTTTTCTGCTTACTTCTTCGACTTCTTCTTCTTTTTTTCTGGAATAAAACCATCGAATTCTATAAAAAAAAAAAAAAACGTGATGCCAAGTTCGATCAGGGCTCGAACCTGAGACCCCAGCGGATGAGAGACAAATGGACGACCGCTACGCCACCTTGATGTAACCGTTCTAAACATTGAGCCATATTCACCTGCTTAATCGACCTGCAAAATTTGCATATTCATAATCTTCCTCCCTACGTCGAAGAATAAAGATTATTCCATGTCCTTAGAAGAAGAAAAAGAATCAAGGAACCTGCTGGTTACCTGCATATATAAATTCTCCTAACCTTCTGATGGGAGAAACTTACAAATGAATAGGAGAAGATAGATTATGATCAAGATAATATTTTCTTTTCAAAAAGTCTTTAGCCATTTGTAAAGAAAACTGCGAACAAAAGATGATACGATAATTTGGAATCTCAAAACTTCATGGAAAAGATAAAATAGGTAAGTAGAATAACAATATCTCATATATTTATAATTTTTCCTTTTCAAAAGCTGTGAAATGTGTCGACTTCAGAACTCCTTTATGATTGGGATATTTTGATGCGAGTTTAACGTTACTAGTTTCGCTTGAGTGCCTAGCATTTTACTGGTCGCCAAGCGCCATTGATTTTATTCTTAAAAATATATAGTTTTAAGCTATATGTTTGTTCTTTAAAGTCAAGCAAGAGGCTCGAAAATCTCACATGGATTGTCTCTATCTACCATTGCAAAGAGAAACGCCAAAAAAGCAAAGTTTATGATAAGCTTTCCTGCTATTTTTGCCACTTACATTTACGAAAAATAAAAGTCTTGTAGTCAAATAAAACTTCTGATGTTGAGCCTAAATATTTTTTTAATTGAAACTTAATGTGTAGAACTAGGTATTGTACACAATTTGTGACTATATTCTTGGATTTATTTAAATGAATTAATTTAAATTTATTTAGAAGAAAAAAAATATTACGAGGACAAACACATGTGTTTACAACTTCTTTTCTTGAATTACAGTGGCTTTCAAATTCTGTTATTTTCGTGTAATTTTTTGTACTTAATTTTATTTGTTCTTCTTGGCTTTGAAATTGTGTTTCTATTTGCTTTGGAAAACCTTTGCAATTGTACTGTGAAGTTTCTAGTTTTAAGAAAGTTTATTCATATTACCGACAACTATTATCGTTGAAGTGCGACCCCAGATGTTTGATTAAATAAGACAAATTAGAGGTTTGAGAGAAATTTGAATTGAATTAAAGATCTTAGAGAATTAGAGGAATAATAAGTTATTTAACTCACTTTAATTTTTTCTAGTTAAGTTCTTTGATTGACGGCTGTTGAAATGCTATTTTTGCAACAAGACATGTACAAACTTCGGGGGTCGCACTTCAATGATTTTAAAAGTGGTTATAAAAATGCGTAACAGAAAAGCTAGGGGAAAATATTAACTGCATGTCTTGTGAGATTGTGTCGTAAAAGTAGTGAGCAGTAAACAGATGGCCTGCTTCACGTTTTAAGAATACCACGTGAAAATAACTTTGTTTACCTACACTTGTATCCCTTACTTCCCTATCTAAGAGTACGTTCCCAGGAAAATTATTCAAAAAAGTAAAAATTCGTAGTGAACTAATAATAATAATAATAATAATAATAATAATAATAATAAAAATGTTTAAACTTCTCATTATTTATATTATTTCTGTTTATTTTATTTTCAAGTTTGGAAGTAAGTTTTCAGAAGCTTTTTTGTCTTTTTCTTTGCAGAAATGAATAAGGGAAACATGGCTTAATCATTGTAATGCTTCGAAGTCTGAAACGCCGTATTAAGATCGTAATGTCATAGACATATTTCATGAAGTATTCTTTAACATGGATTTCCATGTAACAATTGCTTTATTTCTAATAATCTACACAGAGAAAACCGGTGAGTTGTAATTCAATGCTTCGAGATTGCGTTCCCTTCACAGTTCCCTGTGCAATCTTGAAAGGTAGTCATGCCTTTTTGTCGAAGCGAGACATGAGGTGACCTTGTAATGATAGAGACATGTGAATAATTGTCCAAGGTGTTAAAAAAGGTCTCTATCATTGCAAGGTCACGGTTGGTCTCGCTTCGATGCAGAGGCACGGCTACCTTTCAACAGGGCACAGGGAACTGTGAAAAGGAATTTTGGGAACAGAAACATAAAAGTTCTATATCTATGAAAGAGAAATGCTCAAAAACATATATAAATAAAAGCTTGACTAAAAGTCATCCATCCAAGTTCTAACCTCACTCAACCGGGCTTGACTCAGGGTCTTGTAAGTCCAAGTTTAACCTACTGCTACGGTTTAAAGAATTAGCACAAGAAAGCCGTGAAAACAATGCACCATATAGACTAGAATTTTAAACATTTCAACTATTCAAAGTTATTACAATTCCCTAGCACTTTCCATAAATCGGTTCACTGGTCAAACACAAAGCATTCAGTCGAGGCTGCAAGGTTCAAATTTGAATAATCCTTTGAAACTACCATGCAGCCTCGATTGTATGCTTTGTGTTTGACCAGTGAACCGATGTATTGAAAATGGAGAATTTCTATATGAACATTTTTTTTACCAGATTCTGCGTCACACTGCTTATCGTATCCAGACCCAAAGAATGGCTACATTACATGTGATAGTCTCTTTCACTTGTTCTGTTCTCCTGAATGTCATCCTGGTTACCGCTTTGCAACCAAGCCTGCCGTGGTCTATATGTGTGGCCCGGTTACCGGGGAATGGTTTACATATCCGGTAGGCAGCGCTCTGCCGTGGCCGGACTGTATTCCCGAAGACAGGTATCTCAACCGAACTCCAATAGAACTCTTTACCTTGGGCATAATCTTTTTTTATTTCATACAACGTGTCATTGTCCGAGTTGAGAATAAGGTTCTTTGTTTGAGTTGTATCCATATTCATGTGTCTTCTCATGCACAACCGTTAAACACAGAAATGATACTCTAGGGAATGACACATGGTCTTAAGAATAAGATTCTTTGTTTGAGTTGTATCCATGTTCATGTGTCTTCTTATGCACAACAGTTAAACACAGAAATGATACTCTAGGGAATGACACATGGTCTTAAGAATAAGATTCTTTGTTTGAGTTGTATCCATGTTCATGTGTCTTCTTATGCACAACCGTTAAACACAGAAATGATACTCTAGGGAATGACACTTGGTCTGAAATGAGAAATCATTATGTCTTAGCGAATTTTCTTCTAAATTATTTCTGTAGGAGTGATAATGCTATCCATGAAGAACTGGCCAAGAAACGAGAAGAAATGACAAGATATATAAGTGATTCACACACAGGGATACCAACACCTTACAGTCAGGCAAGAAGAATTGATCCAGAGGAAAGGTATATTGTTATCCTTCCCTCCCTCTCTCCCTCCCTCCCTCCCTCCCTCCCTCCCTCCCTCCCTCCCTCCCTCCCTCCCTCCCCCCTCCCTCCCTCCCTTCCTCCCTCCCTCTCTCCCTCCCTTCCTCCCTCTCTCTCTCTCTCTCTCTCTCTCTCTCTCCTTCAGTTTTTGTAAATAATGTTCTTCAATGACTGATCTACAGTTCCATATTCTATTAGGTATCACCATTTATTTGACTACATCGAGCGAGCTCAGAAAGCTTACGAATCCCGCGAAGCAATAGAGAAAGAAACAGAAAAACTCAAACAAGAAAACGTCGCCGCTAAAGAAAATATAGCTAAAACTCAGAATAATTCTTACAAAAGTAATTATGGACCTTATGAGCCCTCGAGTACTCCTTCAAAGATACCCTTATCGTATGCTAACGGTTTCGTAGCTAGGACAGATAACGTATCTCAAGTGGATTTGCCGAAACAATCACTGTTTGCTCAAAACGCACAAATAGCAAATTACAACCTAAGCTCCGGATACAACAACTATCTACCTCTTCCAAAGAATAAAATTCCAGCAAAAATCAACAGAATGTATGGGTTTTCACCTCAAAAAAGTATTATCCCGGAGAAATTAAGCACCATTAGTTCTCAACCAAAGTTGCAAGCAGGGAATTTCCAGTTGAACAACGCAAAACCAAGCATTGCTAGCACAGTCGATAAAAAGATAAGTCCCTTTAAAAAAGACACAAATTTTGTGCTCAAGATGTTAAATAACGAAGAATTTAAAGATCTGCATTATTTGGATGAACATGTGCGTTTGAACAGAGACGCCCCAACTTCTTTAAATAGAAATTCTACAAAGGTTGTAATTCAAAATGATAAAGGCGTTGGAAGAGACAGAAGTGATAATAATCAACATGTACAGCTGGCATTCTCGAGTGGAGACTCTAAGGATGATTTAAGAGATAATTTTACGGGAAAAGCAAACAAGGATACCATAGAACACGAAAATATGTCTGGCTATGTTCAACCAATTGTTATGTCAAGAACATCTTTGCTCGATTCGGTCGCTTCTTTATTAAAAAAAGACGATTCTAAAAACGCAAAAATAGAGAAGAACGGAAGTACCCTAAATTCACAAGAAGACATTGAACAAAAACAACAAAGAAAGATAATGAAACTCAAAAACAAAAAAAATGATTTTCAACAAGATTTTTCATCAAGGAATAACGATGGCATTTTTTCAGCTCAGCTGAAACAAAATCGCCAAAATATTTTAGGAAATTCAGATGTTTTAAACTCGAGTAATACTATGAAAAAAATGTATAAATCGTGGCTTAAGAAGCACGAGGACTCAGTAAATTTATCTACGAATGAACAAGGAAGGAAGGACATATCTTTGCAAACAAACCCGTTACCTAGGAAACGAGTAAATTCGCCAACGGTTCAGAACGTAATTAATGTAGAGGCCAAGAACACAAAACAGGAACTACAATCCTCTCAAGGAAGAGAAAGGAGTGAAACTAAAAGGCAAACAGTTCAAGAACATATATTTTATTTTCCTATCAAGAAAAATACATTGTTTGAAATATTAAATGAAACTAATTCTATACCAAAATCTTGAAATAATAGCTCGCGAAATAGGAAAAGATTTAATCGTAATTTTCGTTGTAGTTTTTTTATCCATTGAATCACAATCCCCCCTTTTTTTTATTTCGTTTTGATTTTAAAACAAAATATTCCAAAACAATTCTTTTTTATTTTTAACTTTTAAATACTCAGGTTAATGATTTTTGCAATATCAATTGCCAAAACATTAAGGCCAAAGCAAAGCCGTAAAACCATTATATATTTAAACGAAAAGAGATGTATTGGCTACAATATGTCAAACATGTTTACTTAGATTTGTCTTGGCTTTTAAAAAGGGTCTAAAATCATAGTTTGTTTGGATAGAGTTCCTTTATTTAACACTATATTGTATTCACAAAAAAAGCTTTTGAAATAAACGTATAAACAATTTTAAAAAATAAATTGAAAATACTAATAAAATACTACGTCCTAAGTATTACTCTTATTTTCAGTTTAAATCCTAATTGTAAGAGCATTGTCCAATAAAAATAAAAAAATAAATAAAAAAAAATCAACAAATATAATGAATTTGAAATATTTCTTTACTTTGATTGTAAAGCCCCCTAGATTGATGAGAATATAACTGTTTCAGTATATCCCTACAAAATAATCTAGAAAATGTCAGTCTATAATTTCAAAACAGTCAAATAATCACATCTGTTTGTACAGGAAATCAAATGGTTTCGAGTGCAATTTGGAATAAATTTGAACGAGTGAGTTTTCAAAGAGCTCGAAATTGCACGAGCCCGTAGGGCGAGTGCTATTTGTGCTCCTTGAAACCCTGAGTTCAAATTTCTTCCAAAATTGCACCAGAAAAAATCATATGATTTCCAATTAATAATATACATGAACAAAATTTGATTTCCTTTTTTCTGCACTTGATTTCCTTTTTTCTGCACTTGATTTCCTTTTTTCTGCACTTGATTTCCTTTTTTCTGCACTGCTCTCAACCAATAAAAATTTTTTTTATTTTAATAAGAGAACGTTCTAGCAATCAGATGTATATATTATTTAGCTTTTAACCTTTTTTCAATGAATTGTTTTGTATTTACAAACTTTCGATGCCCGCAGTATTGGTTCGGTCAATGTTAAAGGTTTCTAAAGGAAAAAAAAAAAAAAAAAAAAAAAAAGAAAAGATCCAGGCGGTCAGCGCGTGGCGAATAATTTTAAACAAACCGCCTCGTCCTTGCTTTTACAGGGTTAGGCTCTATACAGTAAGAGCCAGAATAGTTAGAAGCTAAAGAATCTGTGGCCCTCGCTCCATGATCGAATTAGATTTCAGAAGAAATAATAATAATGAAAAAAATATTTCAGAAGAAGATAATTTTTTTACGGAGGTAGGAGGGAAGGCGGTGAACTTGGGAAAATCACTCGAAGCACAGGAGAGGACGACGATTAAATAACTTTGCTCACATACCGACACCGAGCCCGACGGGACTCAAATCGGCCGGGTTGCATTGCCAGAGGTGAGCACTCTCACCATTACGCCACACGTGCTTCACGTATTTCAAAATATTTATGAGTCAATATTTGTAACAATCTCAATACTGCCATTCCTAAGTATATCTCTTCCACCTCTCGATTTCTCGGAACTGTTTGAAAACGTTGGCGACACTTTACTGTAAAATGCGTGGATTGGAATGATTTCTCCATCGGGTTTGTACTCTGTTCTTCTGGATATCACTGAGCATTGTTTATCGTGCATGCTTTCCGAACTCATTAAGCTTGTCAAATTTCCTTTCTTGAAAAAACAAGGAAGGCATCGATAGTATAGATTATTGAAACCTTTTTTAAAGTTTGAGCTACGAACGCCATACAAAATTGGATTACACATGCTGTTTAAGTACCCAAGGCAAAGGGATAGTATATGTAAAGGTCTTGGGATAGGATCTGGGTAATACACATCGAAGAACATAGTGAGAGCGAACGGTGCCCAGCAGATCACAAAGCAAGCTACTACGATCAAAAGCGTGTTCGTAAGCTTCAACTCTTCGTTTGATACCAATTTCGTTTCTTTTCTTTGTGCCATAGTGTTAGGTAAATTCCCTGATGGTGCAAATAGACGCTTTTTTAACGATCTCGTAAAAGAAATAATCTTATAATAACAGACTATCATGACGGACAAAGGTCCGAAGAAACAGATTATTACCATAAAATACATGTAAAATACATCAGAAGGCCAATGAACAAAACAATAAGATTTCTCCTCTATAAATCGTATCTCACTCCATCCAAACAGAGGTGGTATTGATAGAAGAAATGAGGTAATCCACACACAAGTCCCATATTTCAGAGCTTTTCCTGGTTTAAAATTACTTTTATAAGTTTTCCATCGCACTATGTAAAAATATCTGTTCAGAGCGATCATTGCTAAGTTACACACCGATGAGACGAATGTCAGAAGAGTGATGAATCCAAAAACAGTACAAGCAGTTGCTCCAAGAATCCATTTCCTCTGCAACATGCTTAAAGCAGTCATAGGTCCACTGATAATCGTGATAACCAAGTCAGCAGTTGCCAAACTTAAAACGTAATAATTTGAAGGAGTTCGTAGAGCTTTGTTCGTGAAGACGATGATAAAAAGTGAAACATTACCAAGTATTGCACACAAGCAAATAAAGACCATTAGAGTACTTTCGATAATTCCTTCGGTTGAATAGCTCATCTTCAAGAAATATCTTGATTTTTCGCAACCTTCTCTTAAAATAACATCTCAGTAATAAGTTTATTCCATTATGAGGTGAAATTAAGCTAAAATATTAATAAAAAAGTGTTGTTTTTTTACCTCACTTGGTAATCCTATTGCTTTCAAATTAATTAATTGTTCATCGATCTCTGTGGCTTTTTGGATTGCTCTTTTCCAAAAAATCCTAAGAGTAGTTCGACTTTGAATTCACCTGAAATTTCCTTCCAACTTTCTTGAAAATCCGTTCAAGTCTGCCAATGTCTCATATGAGATTATCAACGTTTACGAACAGAGGTATTAAAACCGAATTATTTGCCTAGCAAACTTGCGTTGGCTGTCATTTCCATATATAGCTTCCAATGATTACCGCCACTTTGTTTCTTCCTCAGAAGCAAATTCAATAAAGATTAATGAAATTATTAAGTTCCGTATTGTGGCCGATTTTTTTATTTCCTCCTGCTTGCACTAGTCTTCTATTAGCAACTCGTTATGATAACCATGTACCTCGGCCTTTTTCACTTGAAGTTTAAGTCCTTTTCCCCCTGGTTTATTTAACGTTGATCTTGAGATTAATTTTTGCTTTCTTGCTCCTCTTGTCTCAGCGAAAGTCCCTGTACTCTTTTTCGTTTGTTTTGGTGAAGAGGTTTTATGTACGTCATTAAAAATATCTTCACTCCTCTCAATATTTTATCCTTTTTGAATCGTTTTTGAAAGATTGTAATGATACGTATCTTGAAGAACAAGCGAATGAGTTATACAACAGCTTGCTTCGTGAACTTGAGAAGCAAACTATTTTTCATGAGTCTTCTGAAGTAATCTTTTTTTGCGTAGAAGGATATGATTCTGTCAATAAATATCTGAGTCTTTGCAGTGCTCCGGAGACTTGAACAGATTTCAAAGCCAGGTGGATACCAGAAGAATACAGTAAGGAAAAAATATGGAAATTTGTGGAAATGCCCTGCAACGAAAAACAATAATAATTATTGTAAGGTTTAGAATAAAAAGAAAACAATCTGTGATCGTTTAAGTGCGTCCGTTTGTGCTTTTTTCTTTTTTAGATTCCTTGGTGGGAAATGTCTGAGTCGTTTATGAATAATCTTTGGAGAGTTAAGAATGATTCTTAAAACCATCTTTAATTGAAAATATAAGTAAGAAAAAAGAGAGAAAGGAAAGACAAAGGAGGGGAGAGAGAGACAGAGAGACAGAGAGACAGAGACAGAGAGACAGAGAGAGAGACAGAGAGACAGAGACAGAGAGACAGAGAGAGAGAGAGAAAGAGAGAGAGAGAGAGAGAGACAGAGAGACAGAGAGAGACAGAGAGACAGAGAGACAGAGACAGAGAGATCAGAGAGAGAGAGAGAGAGAGAGAGAGAGAGAGAGAGAGAGAGAGAGAGAGAGAGAGAGAGAGAGAGAGAGACAGAGAGACAGAGAGACAGAGAGATGGAGAGAGAGAGAGAGAGAGAGATCAGAGAGAGAGAGAGAGAGAGAGAGACAGAGAGACAGAGAGACAGAGATAAATATTCTCCTAAAATTCCATCCTCGCATCAACATTTTTATTACTGTTTTTGTTTCTTTTTCAAGATGAAGATAAATAGAACAATTTCGTGAACCCTTAGGGAAAATCTCACTTTAAAGTGACAGCTGATTTTGAAGATGAATACAAGGCTGAGAAGCTCTATCAGCCTTATTTTCATTTTCAAAAAAGCTGCCACTCAAAAGTGACACTTTCGTCATAGATTTAGTATTTAAGGCTAAGAAATTGCTCAATTGAGGTCATAGTAGTTTATCCTCATTGATGCTACATTGATTGTGAACATACAGCATATATAATCTCCTGATAATCCTAATAGACTCAGAAGTCGGGTTCTAAATCTTAGGAAACTAGAGGATGCAGTTGGATTAAGCGGAAACCTGTGCAACTGATAATTCTAATCAATTCAGCGATTCAATCGAACGTATTAATGAGCGAATATATACGTTTGGAATTGATATTGGACTATTCCCATTAGGGAAGTTCTTAACAATAATAGTATTGAGGCGAGGTACAGTTTTGTGTAATAAGTTTTTAAACAGACAAACAGACAAACAGACAAACAGACAAACAGACAGACAGAAAAACAGACAAACAGACAAACAGACAAACAGACAAACAGACAAACAGACAAACAGACAAACAGACAAACAGACAAACAGACAAACAGACAAACAGACAAACAGACAAACAGACAAACAGACAAACAGACAAACAGACAAACAGACAAACAGACAAACAGACAAACAGACAAACAGACAAACAGACAAACAGACAAACAGACAAACAGACAAACAGACAAACAGACAAACAGACAAACAGACAAACAGACAAACAGACAAACAGACAAACAGACAAACAGACAAACAGACAAACAGACAAACAGACAAACAGACAAACAGACAAACAGACAAACAGACAAACAGACAAACAGACAAACAGACAAACAGACAAACAGACAAACAGACAAACAGACAAACAGACAAACAGACAAACAGACAAACAGACAAACAGACAAACAGACAAACAGACAAACAGACAAACAGACAAACAGACAAACAGACAAACAGACAAACAGACAAACAGACAAACAGACAAACAGACAAACAGACAAACAGACAAACAGACAAACAGAGAGACAAGCAGACAGACAGACAGACAGACAAGCAGACAAGCAGACAAACAGACAAACAGACAAACAGACAAACAGACAAACAGACAAACAGACAAACAGACAAACAGACAAACAGACAAACAGACAAACAGACAAACAGACAAACAGACAAACAGACAAACAGACAAACAGACAAACAGACAAACAGACAAACAGACAAACAGACAAACAGACAAACAGACAAACAGACAAACAGACAAAAAGACAAACAGACAAACAGACAAACAGACAAACAGACAAACAGACAAACAGACAAACAGACAAACAGACAAACAGACAAACAGACAAACAGACAAACAGACAAACAGACAAACAGACAAACAGACAAACAGACAAACAGACAAACAGACAAACAGACAAACAGACAAACAGACAAACAGACAAACAGACAAACAGACAAACAGACAAACAGACAAACAGACAGACAAACAGACACACAGACACACAGACAAGCAGACAGACAGACAGACAAGCAGACAGACAGACAGACAAACCAATGATCAAGAGAGAAAAGAGGATGAGGAAATGGGAAATTAAATTCATTTAAAATGAATATAAAAAAATAACGAAAGATCAATAACAAATATGTCATTTAAAAAAAACCTTTTCCTGTTTTGGTGAAAATGTAGCTACGAATAAACAATTATAAACAAATGAATTCTTTCTGAAATAATTTTTTTATGATGTCCTTTGTGTGTTTTTCCCTAAAGAAACAATGGTTTACTGACCGTCCATTCAAAATAATTTAGAGTACTTGGCGTGCTACGGAAGTGAATCTCAAAACACCTTGAGGCACATTAAACCTTAATAGACGACCTGCAGACTACACTGAATTAAGTCAATTGTCTTTTCCGACGAAATTATATTAGGAAATTATCTTAATTCTTTTCAAGGGAAAATCACAGATTAACATCAATGCAATTAGTACGCGCCTTCTTCACAGAACTTCCAAACGAGTTAATTTTAACTGTCATTTATTTAATTAACGTCTTTTTTAACCGAATTTATTTGAAATTGATTAAGCGATACCTCACTGTAAAATATAGTTAAAGAAAGCAATTTGACAGGTTATTTTAAATATTGTATCAATAGAGATTTTAAGTGCAACGTAAACTGGGCCCAAACAGACAAACCAGTTCTATAAATATTTTTCTTAATTTTTCTTCATGACAGGATTGTTGTCCAAATTTCTTATTGTTCCAAGTGGATAATTGTTTTGTTTTCGCTTCATTTTACCGGTTTTGGCGAGAGTTTGGACCTGCAAACTAAAAGACTATAATTCTAGATCTACACTAAAAGACTAGAAAACGTATTGGTTGGTTGGTTGGTTGGTTGGTTGGTTAGTTGGTTGGTTAGTTGGTTGGTTGGTTGGTTGGTTGGTTGGTTGGTTGGTTGGTTGGTTGGTTGGTTGGTTGGTTGGTTGGTTGTTTGGTTGTTTGGTTGGTTGTTTGGTCGTTTGGTTGGTTGGTTGGTTGGTTGGTTGGTTGGTTGGTCGGTTGGTTGGTTGGTTGGTTGGTTGGTTGGTTGGTTGGTTGGTTGGTTGGTTGGTTGGTTGGTCGGTTGGTTGGTTGGTTAGTTGTTTGCTTGGTTGGTTAGTTGGTTGGTTGGTCGGTTGGT
>JALHLI010000023.1:3575000-3577500 GCA_023349425.1 Anthopleura sola
TCTCACTCATTGGGAGTTATTTATTCTTACAAAATCCTGTTATCACATCCCGAAATATTGCTATAGAACTGAAGCTCTAAAGCCTCATTTTTTTTTTTTCGTTTTTCAAAGTTGAATTCGAAGGCTTTCAGATACAACAAATATTTGAATCTTTCAGAGTTTTGAATGAAATAAAGCCCATTGTTGTTCGCTTCGTTCTTCCGTCTTATCAATATCCTGGTCAAAACAACAATGCCAGCATCAACAGCTTCAGCAACAAGTCAAAAATAGAATTCAAAACGTAGGCAAACAATATCTTATTGTGGAAAAATATCTTTTGTAATTACGAGCGCTAGCAGCGGGTAGAAATTGCCAGGAGTATCATGAGAAATAAAGGAGCACGCATGGCTAGATTCATCACTAAGTAAGGTAGGACTCAAAACTTGACCAGCATCACATTATATAAATATATTTCTTGTCGTTTCTTTTTTTTTTTTTTTTTTTCAACGAAACTTCAAAGTTACATTTGCAAGCAGGTTAAGATTGTAAGAAATATTATTAAATATTATAAGAAATATAGAAGCAAGTGTTGGTAACTTTTTCAGCAAGGACAAATATAACTCAAAAGTAGGAATATTAGTTATATAAAATTAAGGTATTTCTTCCTTACCAGATGTTTTGTGAGAGGCTTCGATATTACTTTTCTACTGACAAGGAGAAGTAGTCGTCGTGACAACAGCTTTTAACCCTAATGACGGTCGTTTTACTTGTCTTTTAAATACACATCTAAGCTTGCACGTTCGTGACAGATATTGCACTATGTCTCGAAATTATTAAATTGTTTATAGATTCGCTTGAATTCGGATGCTTATTGGTTTAAATGTATATCTTTGTGAGCTAACTGTGCAAGCAAAGGATAAACCAGAGTTAAAATAGACAGCGTGAGCGGCGGAGTGCTCATAAGATGTTGCCTAGCTACTTTGTTAATTTGCATGTGTCATTCCTATGGGGAAAAAAAAACAAAGCTTAAAAATGGGGAAAAAAGAAAAAAGACCAAAAAAGAAAAAAAAAAAAGACAAAGACAAAGGAAATAATTAAAAAAAAAAAAAAAAAAAAAAAATTATGGATATATTTTTCGAGATGCCTATCACTAGTGCTTTCAAAAAAAATCAGATATGCTGATCCATAATTTTAACTTGTTTTTGATATACTTGTATACACACATATCACATATGTATGAAAAGTTCAACGTTTTTTTCATGTGGCTTAAGCTTTATATAAATAAATATATATATTTAAAAAGTACACCGAAAATGTAATTGTAATAAAATAAAACCAATAAAATGTAATAATATATGTAGTTTCCTTGGAGAAATAAGAGCAGCCACACTTTGTCACCAAAAGAGTCGCTTTGTGTATTCAAATTTAACGAGGTCGAATATTTTTGCTGATATTTTGATATTTCTGGGGAAATTTTCAGCATGTTGATAACTTATGGACCAGTTATTATTTACCCCTGAGGGGGGTGTGGGAAGATTTACCTCGGGGGGGGGGGGGGGGTATGTTTTTGTTACTGAGACAACTGGAAGGGGTATTTGCTATACATTGACTGATATCAAAGGGAGCATCGCTAAGTAAAAACCACTAGGAAAGGAAAATCATAAAAACATATTGCTTTTCGGAGTATCTGGTAATATTGATGATTTTGGAACAGTTCCTACAAACCAACACTCCTTCCCTCTACGCCTAAGGCGATAAATTTTGACCGCTTCATATCCATAGCAATTTGCGTGGGTAAACGTAACGAAAGAATAGTAATATAAAATGATATTTATAAGCTGTGAATTGAAGATAAAATAGAGACAAGACATCACTTTAGATTTGACATAACATTAACATCATCTAATGGATCAACTTGCAATTGTATATATATATATATAGATTTCAGTTGGGTTTATTCTTTATTAAAGCCTGTCTGAAAATCGCGTAAGCGTGAAACTCGGAGTAACAGCCAAAGTGATAACTTGTCTCTAATTTACCTTCAATTCACACTGTTTACGCTCTACATTTTAATGTATTGAGCACTCTACCGACAGTACATACATACACTTAGATTTATAAATATAAATATATTGATATATTATCATATATGTAGCAAAGAATTGTGTTTCTACAGAAAAATAGCACCAAATTATATTAAGTTCTTAGCAATTCTCTCCTCTATGTAAATAGAATTTTGCGGACGTTATTCGTATGGCAAGACAAGTCATTCATTTATTAATTCTTTATTCATTGATTCTTTTAACGTTTATTTTGTCTTTTTTTTTTCTTTTTGGTTCGCCCAATTTTGACCCTTACTTCTCTTCAGCGATGTGCTTTGACGTTTTTAATTTTTGGCTCGGCAATTTTGGCGATTACAGCCCCCTATCCCCGAGTTGTTATGTCCTTCCGCCACCTATGTTGTACTATATATTGGTGTTTGTCCATATAATATAGATGTTAAATTCTTCACTCATTCATT
>JALHLI010000023.1:3582500-3667500 GCA_023349425.1 Anthopleura sola
AAAGCATAATTTAGGAATTGGAATTAGTGCTATTTTTTAAGCTGTTAAGATCTTTCGAAATTGAAATTTTTGACACGAGTTAATTAATGTGCTATTTGAAATCATTCGTGAAATGAAATATCGTTACCAAACGATTAAAAAAACATTTCTTTTCGTCCGAATCCACAATTAAAGACCACCAGTAATGGTTCTTGTATTTCGTAGACGAAATATTTGACAAGAAAGCGAAAATTATACGCTTAAAAATCTGTAATTATTTAAGCAATTACTAGTGCATGACAAGTACATAAAAAAATGATCACGAAATTTCGTTTTTAAGCTGTAAAAGTTATATCTATTTTTTAAGATAGTTATAGAATGACGATTGAGATTTAATTTTCAGTAAAATATATTTTAATTCATAATCATTAGCTGAATAATTTCAAATCACGCTGCTGTTTCAAGAGCGGGTTAAGCATTGTTTAGTTGTTTACATTTACAAAACCTAACTCACCAGACGAATTAGAAATTATAATAAATTATTTCGAAATTACTAAATATATGTCTACGAAAAATCAACCTAATTTATGAGTAAGTATTTACAAAAAGTTAAATTTTACACCGTAAAAAATAAGAGAGATCACTTACTGACGTTTCGGACGCTAGTCCTTCGTCTAATTTATGAGTGTTATGTCTAGACATAATGCAGTAATCTTATATCGCTTTTACATTGCGAATCGAAAAACCGTGGGAACTGGAAATATTTCAGAACTCGTGTATCGTTCGTTGAGCAACTTGAAACAACTCTCTAACTACAAGAATGTCGACTGATTTGTAGTCAGATAAACTTGTAGGAGTTAGAAAGTCGTTTCTGATTGTTCAACGAACAATGAACAATTTCTGATATATTTCTGGGGGCCGTTTTTTGATTCCAACTGTAATAGCTTGATTAATCGTTCGTAAGTTAATCAGTGGTACTAATTACTGCTAAAAAAATTGTATAAATCGAATACTTCAGTTCGAATAAAGTTGCCGTTTAGGGCAGACAAGACAAGTCCATTTTGCCATCTAATGGATCGAGTTAATAGGATGATCGATATTGCGTGCTAGAAGAATATTATAAGCTTCTGTTGTGTTGTCCGTTCATAACAATAGGCAGCTAGCTAGATGAATAATCATCAGTTAAAAACTATATTTAGTAACAAGAAGTCAAACGTTTTAACTATACAGTATTTTTAAAGTGGCTCTAACCAATTTTTATCAGTGGCCTACACTACTCACTTAATTAATCTAGATGGTTATACACAATTTTGGCTTGCTGTAGCTTAATAAATCTGAATATTGTACGTACAAGATGTTAGGGTTGGATGAGATTTCGGAATGGCAACGATAGTTAGACCTTTGAGGGAGGGGGGATGTTTTCTAGATGTCCTTTGATTTGGGCTATAATGGATTGATGGATTGATGGATTGATGGATTGATGGATTGATGGATTGATGGATTGATGGATTGATGGATTGATGGATTGATGGATTGATGGATTGATGGATTGATGGATTGATGGATTGATGGATTGATGGATTGATGGATTGATGGATTGATGGATTGATGGATTGATGGATTGATGGATTGATGGATTGATGGATTGATGGATTGATGGATTGATGGATTGATGGATTGATGGATTGATGGATTGATGGATTGATGGATTGATGGATTGATGGATTGATGGATTGATGGATTGATGGATTGATGGATTGATGGATTGATGTTATTTGGGATGTGCAAAGACTTTGTAATCTTTGGTTAATAATGAAACTTACTTTCCAATTCCAGTTCATCCCATATTATGTTACACCTGCAGTGCTCAATCAGACCAAAACTGTAAACACCCAGTAGTATACTGTCCGCCATGGAGGTTCGACAGATGTCTAAAAATCAGCGTTGGACCAAACATGGGAAAAACCTGCGGCACTCAACATGCATGCAACTTATTATGCAAGGGGCGCATGGACTGTAACATTGACTGCTGTACGGAAGACTTGTGTAATGCAGGCTCTTCTACGAGACCTTTCTCACTATTATCCTGGGCAATGACTTTATTATCGATGAAATGGATTTTAGCGACATAAAACACTCCATGAATCTTATATATGTAGCCCTCTTCAATAATTATTTAATCTTTTCTTCTGTCACGAATCGCTGATCATTTAGCACGGAGCCTCACATCAAAAACTTTTTGCGTGACAAGCAAAGCATATCTATAGGAAGAGATCTATTGAATGGGGAGAGGGGTTGTTTTTTTGAATTTTTTTACACACTCATGATCAACAATCTAATCTAAGAGACACAAACATATACTGACATTCATAATCACTAACTGATGAACAATAGTCCCCCAACACAGTTCCCTGCACCACCTTGGAAGGAAGCCGTGCCTTTGCATCAAAGCGAGACGAACGGCGAGCTTGCGATGATAAAGATGTTTTTTTTTTTTGACACCATGGACAATCATTGACATGTGTCTATCATTGCAAGGTCACCGTTTGTCTTGTTTCGACGCAAAGGCGCGGCTACCTTTGAAGATGGCGCAGGGAACTGTGAAGGGGACTATTAATCAAGTTCACAGGGGACAAGCGTCCCTGTAACCATACTTTTTTTGTGAATTATCGACCATTTTGAAAGCTAATACTATTGGACGTTCTTTTCATTCAATCATGTTCAAATCTACCAGAATTTCTTGTCCTAAGATGCTTTCTCAGATGAAAGAATTATTTTGCTAATAAAATAAAAACTAAAAACTTGCCCCAGTTTCTTGCTTGTTTCTAAATTGGCCTCTTGAAAGTGCAAACTATAATTAAAAAAAGTAAAAAGAAAACGATGGGATGGGAAAAAATCGTGCCTGTCATTTTTTTTTTCTTTTTCTTCCATTTGAAAAAAATAACCTCGGATCCTGGATTAGTTTCAAAACTAGAAATTATCAATCCAAAGTCAATCATGGGTGGACGTCTTCCTTTGACTATGGTATTGCTGGTTTTTAATCATTCCCCAAAGAATGACAACAAAAGAAAAGGTGGCCATATTAAAACAAAATGGCGGCGCTGTGAAAACCCACGAAACATTAAGTGACGGCCGGCATGAATAACTATAAGATATACACCCCTTGAACCCGGCTTCGGAATGCAGCTCAATTTGGAGGACAAAACAATAGGTTCCAATTCTCAGGATATTGAAATCTTTTTGTTTTGTCCTCCAAATTGAGCTGCTTTGACGTCACGAGATAGGGTCTATGCTAAAACACTATAAAACATTATATATCTACAAGAAAACCAATGTTTATTACATGAATCAATTGAATAGCTTTATAACCACAGGTAACCCAGTACTAAGGAACAATCAGTGGAACAGCATCGAACCACAGGTAGCCCAGCGCTAATTTCGTAGATCAGTAGAACAGCAATAGATCTAACCACAGGTAACCCAATACTAGTCTAATATATCAGTTGAACACCATCCAACCACAGGTAACCCATCGCTAATTAAAAATTTCAGTAGGCATCAAACACAGGGAACCCAATAATTAATACATTGAACAACAGATAACCCATCACTAATTACGAAGATAAATAGAACAGCATTTAATCACAGGTAACCCATTACTAATTACAAATATTCATGGCAAAGCTTATTAAACCACAGGTAACCCAGTACTAATTACAAAGGTCAGTTAAACAGCATTGGACCACAGGTAATCCAGTACTAATTACACAGGTCAGTTGAACAGCATTTAACATTGCAGTCACTTCTCCCCATACATGCGTACTGGCAAGCTATCTCGCTGCTGCAGCTATTCTGTAGAGTATTAGCGACTTTCAACGTCATGCATCTGTCAAATGACAAATGGCATTTTGCTTCTCCTCCTTGGCAGTCATTTTCGCCGTTTGTCCTGGTGCAGTGGTAGCAGCGCAGAGAGAAGACTGGTGATGATAGAATAATAGAGAAAATCATCAGTTATAAGGGTAAAATGAATAAATGATGGAACAATTTGGATGGAAATAATATGTAAATTCTCTCTCTCTCTCTCTCTGTCTCTCTCTCTCTGTCTCTCTCTCTGTCTCTCTCTCTGTCTCTCGCTCTCTCCCTCCCTCTCTCTCTCTCTCTCTCTCTCTCTCTCTCTCTCTCTCTCTCTCTCTCTCTCTCTCTCTCTCTCTCTCTTTTTCTCTCTCTCTCTGTCTCTCTCTCTGTCTCTCTCTCTGTCTCTCTCTGTCTCTCTGTCTTTCTGTCTCTCTCTGTCTCTCTCTGTCTCTCTGTCTCTCTCTGTCTCTCTCTCTCTCTCTCTCTCTCACACACACACACACACACAAACTCAAATTACACTTTGTTTCTCTTTTTCTATCTTGCTCTCAAGCATGATGACGTCTTATACACTCACATAATCCCCTTCTGTATTAAAAAAAAAAAAAATTTGCTTCGCCGTCGCGTCAGTCATGAGAAGGTTGGGAACCACAGGCAAGGAGTACTCAATAACTCTAGACCCTGTTTTGTTATGCTAATTTTCATTATTGTCTTGGTCTTCTCAAAGGGGTTTTAACATTTGAATATGAAAAGAAATTCTGAAAAGGCTTGTGATAGTTTAGTTATGAAACGTCATGAGGTTAAGGGTCTATCGTTTCTTATATGTAAAGTTAATTTTTCTTTTTTCACGTTTTTAAAATTAAAAAAAAAATGCTTTTTCGTGCATCTACTTTGTTTAGCTAGCTGTGCAATATCATTCTTCCGCCCTTACTTTGACGAGAGATTGCTTAATGTTTTTACCGTTGTCTTTTAGGGTTTTGCCCTTATGAATATTCAAAACGTGTTTGGTTCTTTGATAAAATTTTAGGGTTTTCCCCTGTTGAAGTTCAAAACGTGTATGATTCCTTGATAAAATAATAGGGTTTTGTCTTGTTGAAGTTCAAAACATGCATGGTTCCTTGATAAAATTTCTGGTCATTTTGCGGTTTTGAGCGGTTTTGGTGCAAATAACGGCGACCTAGAGGGGGAATGAAACAATTCAATCTTTCCCACAAAAAAAAAAAAAAAAAAAAAAAAAAATCAAATCCCATGTCGAGTTTAAGATCTTAAGAAGCGAAATAATTATTTTAAACTTTTTATCAGCCTTATTAAACAAAAGACATTTGTAGTGGAGGTCGCGACTCGATGCTAATTAGAACTTCAAGTTGGCAAATTTAATTTTGTACACATATACTAATTTTTTCTTATTATATATATTGCCTAGATACAACAGATATTTTAAAAACGCGCGAAACAGCTCTCAGCTGGTAGCTAATATTACAGAAAGACAAGCCAAATATATACGAACAATATGATAGAACATGCAGAAATCTATGTCAACTAATTGCAAAAAAATTGTTCAAGAACCACATTTAAAGTTGTAGGAGCGGCCATTTGTGCAATTTTTTTCAGGTTTGCATTCGTTTAGCACTAATTTAGAAGCCGAGTACAGTTTGGAGAAGTTACAAGAATAATCTTGTAGCTAAAAAAAGAGGCAGAAGAAACAATGAAGGCTGGAAACTGTTCTATATAATAACAATACGATTGAAAAAAATACGGCTCTCTCTGAAACCCTCTTAGCCTTAAGGAAAAACAATTAGGCTATATTCTAAATTAGATTTATATTTTTTCATAAATTAGTAATAATGTAAGGGTTCCTTCTTTTTTGAGTAATTTTAACTGAAGCATTTCTGTTTCCAACGGAAAAAAAAGTTAAGAATAATTCCAAATATAATAGCATGAAAATACTATAAAATATGCTTAATTATAGGTAATTTTTTCAAAATTAAATATTAGTAGTACAAATGAATGGCGGTCTTAGCTATCTATAAACATACTTGTTTTTTTTTTGTCATTCGTGTTTTTTCCTGACAGCTTTCAATTTCTAAGTACTTTTTTATTTTATTTTCGTTCTATATATCTATCCGCAGTTATAGTCATTTAGTTGAAGTACCAGTTGATCTGTGAAAGAAGCTTAAAATTGGACTTCAACGTCTATATTATCAACTCTCTATAACAACGAAATACAGGGTAAGAAATTCACCTAGTTGTTGATGGTAATTTTGAACTATAGCTAGAGGTAACCATTGTTTTCCAATTGAGAACATATTTTTTTAATTGAAAAATACAATTCTACCATAAAACTAATTTTTTGAAATTTTAAAAGAAAGAAAGAATTCATAGAGATAACATGAGCTAGGAAAAAATACAAGGCTATAATTTCATCAAGGGTTTTGGAAATGCACGAGTTGAATTGGTTGTCCTTGTCTTAGCGGTTTATAGTACTGAATTGTCCGGCATTTCAGCTTACTGCTTACTCGTGTCATCCAAGCTACAACTTCAGTTTGCTTCGTTTTGATACAATATATTTATAAATGTATATATTGAAGCACTAGTGAGAAGGGAGTTTTATCAATTGAAGTTCGTGGATTTTGGGCACGCTGGAAGACAAATATATATATATATACTATTTGTCTTCCAGCGTGCCCAAAATCCACGAACTTCAATTTATAAAACTCCCTTCTCACTAGTGCTTCAAGATTCGAAAACAATACGCAGTTTAAGAAAACAGAAATCAATAATTCTAAACACAGAGCTCCTTATTTTCCCTCGGATATTTTCATTGATTTTTTTCCCGCAGAAAAATAATCGGTTAAAGTCAGTTCTTAGAATAAATATATAGAGAATTCTAATAATAATATTTAGTAAAATTCTACTACTATACTATTGCAAATCCTGCATTCTGATTGGCTAACGTACTCACTATCTATCAGCCGATAGATAGTGGGTAGAGAAAGCCGGACTTGTTTTGAAAAAATGGCGGCTTTTCCTTCGCGCTTTTGTGAAGTTTAGTTTAGTTTAGTATAGTATAGTTTAGTTGAGATTTTTACTAAAACAATTAGAAGACTCACTCTCGATTTCTATCGGCTTTGATAGTTGACTCGGGGCCGGAGCCCCTCGTCAACTATCAGCCGATAGAAATCTCGAGTTCGTCTTCTAATTGCTAAATAGATAATCACTCGATTTGACGGGAACATCGTATTTCATGGTATCAAAATATTTGGATACCGAACTAATACAATTAAAAAATACATAATAAATGTAAAAATACGAAATTAAAATTTTTGCAGATCTTTAATGATCGTCAAGGATTTTTTCTCCAAATGTCGACTAGATTTGTGAAATAATAATAGTAATATTAATAATGAAAAAATAATGATATGATATATATATAGGAAGTCTGTGTTTCGATTTTTCCGTAGTACAGTGCTCGATACATTAAAGTAGTGCGGAATATAAATATTAAGATAAGAAATACAAAGAGACTACACTTTATATATAAATATATAATTTTAAATAGTAAAAGGAAACTCATCAAATAGTTATTGCCCTTTTCACTGCTTTTGAGTTTTCTTAATATTATTTTCAATAACCAAGTTGATATCTCTTCCAAACTAGCATTAAGGTTTTAGAATATATAATTTAAAGCCTCAAAAGTTAATTCTTACCTGATGGAGCAAGATACAGAAAAATATACGCTATGAGAATTACGTATTTCATATTTACGAATGTTATTGTTTGCTTCAAGGTTTGTCGGCCGAGCACAAGAAGTTTCTTGTCAGTACAAAGTTTGATTTGGGATATATTAGCTTCACGGACGTCAGTCATGGGATAGAATATCAACCAATCAGGTCGGTCATCTGGCTACAAACGTTATGGTAATATCTAGATTTTTGGATTCCAAATAGAATATATTTTTATTTGTTGTGAATATGGTTCGTGAGGGGGCATTGGAGGGGTCTCGTATGGAAAACCAATAAAAAACCTACACCACAAAGGTAAAAAGCAGTCCAAATACTTTGATATTTATCTTGAACAGGACACCGCATACAATCAGATCGCTTCATGATCACCGGACCACCATGCACGATTAATTACGTAAGAAAGGCACATCGTAAGGTTTGAGATCACCGCAATACCACAACAAATAAAAAATAAAAAATAAAATAAAAAAACAACCGGAAACTCCGCATCATCGCGCGAGAAAGGGCAACAAACAAACACCGCAAGCCCCACTGTACATGTCCCACTTCGTCAACAAAATATATTTAGAAATAATTTTACTTCAAGGTCTTTCGGGTCTTTGACCCATATCGTCAGAGAATATTTGACGATGACAAAACCGATGTTTACATTCACATCACCACGGAAGCATGGACGGCGTAGAGGTGAGAGCGCTTGCCTCTCACCAAGGTGAGTCCCGCAGGGCTCGGTGTCGTATATGAGTAGAGTTTCTAGTTGGTTCTCTCCTGTGCTTCGAGGGTTTTTCTCCAGGTTCTCCGGTTTTCCTTTCCCCGCAAAAATCGTCTTCTCAATTTCAATTTGATCGTGGAACGAGAGCTACAGGTTTGTTAGCCAATTGTCATTAAGTGCTACCCTTGTAAAACAATTACAGTAACCATGGTGAACTGGCGACAACAGACGAAATAACAATGACAAGTATAATGGATACAAACAATGTGCGCACGGAGATGTTTTGGCCAATCGTACACAGGCTTGATGCTCTTTTTGGCGGATGGACAGAATTCCCTCTCTCGTGTACGTGGTCTCAAAATCAAGGTATTTGGTATACTACTCCAGTCTTCTTCTTCACAGGATTGTGGTCTCTGGGGTGTAAACACTTTTGGCGTAATGTTGTTAAAGAATCCTAGTCAACTACAATGCACTGCGCGCCGAAAACAATGCAATCCACCATTTCTCTGCCAGGCAAAATGGCGGTTTCGTAGGTGAAGTTTGGCAATCCAGTTCCATCGGTTTTGTTATTCAAGCTAGAAGTTTGAAAACCATCAAGATATAATGATAAGTAGTTATTTTATGTTTTTCGTAAGATTTTAAAATTTTTGGCAAGGAAAGTAAGGTAAATTTCGTATGGAAAAGATGATATAGGCGTGCAGTCCATTGTAGTTGACTAGGATTCTCGCTTAAATGGTTTCACAGCCGATGTTACTTGATGTGAGCTAGGAAATCTTTGAATCCTCAGTTGCTGTCATACCTTTTAACGTATGGTACAATTACAAAGCCTAGCTTTTCTCTTTTAAGATTTGTATTGCCTCTTTCAGTCTATCTATCTATTAGAAAATAATAATAATTAATACTATTTATTATATATTTATCAATGAAATACCTTTATTTTCTTATTTCAAAAATTTGATATTTTCACATTTAAAAACAACATGTTATTTTAAGATGTGATAATACCGTCACTATGGTTACACACTTCTTATAGCAGAAAAAAAAACTCGAAATTATTTTTCATTGATAAATACATCATAAACAGAATATTACATGGGCGCGCGGAGATACGAATTTTAACTTCGACTGTCGAAAATCTATCACGAGTGAGCATAGCGAATTATAATTTAGTATTGAAAAATTGAAGAAGAAAATAAAATCCACTCCGGCGATATTCAATCACTCATGGATCTCAAACTCGTCTCTATCTCTCGATGTGATTTCAACAAGAAAACAGGTACTAGAAGGATCTTTACTTTGTTAATTCAAGATCTTGCTTTGTGCAAAGACAGCATGAAAGAAGCGTCATTCTTTTGAACGGTCGCGAATTTCAATAATGAATCTCATTATTTGAATTTGAATTTCGATATTTTAGAATCTTATCTACATATAGAATATTTTCATGGAATTTGGATAAAGAGAGAGAGGGAGGAGAGAGAGAGAGAGAGAGAGAGAGAGAGAGAGAGAGAGAGAGAGAGAGAGAGAGAGAGAGAGAGAGAGAGAGAGAGAGAGAGAAGAAGAAGAAGAAGAAGAAGAAGATCGAGATTACAAGCCAGCCGTCGTGAATATTTATTCCTTGAATCCCATTAATATATTTATGACCCAACCACCACAAATCTATTCGCTCATTATCAGTAATCTTAATTTCAAATTGCTGATTTATTTTTATGTATTTCTGTTCTTCTTCGAGTCGAACTTTAAGTTTTTTACATTTCCACTAAATTAACAAAGAAAACTCTCTGCATATTTTGGAAAATAATCTAGCTTCTCCATCTATCCTCTCCATCCTTTCATACGACATGGAAACAGTGCTAACCGTATTACGGCTCTTGATTCTTGTGCTCTTCATCACGACAGGTTAGGGAAAATACCTCTTTTTCTATTTAAGAAAGCGAAAGTATATACCTAACAAGGAAAGGTAATTTCGTCGACTAGCAAATTATTGAACGACAGTAAAAATATATATCAAAGTCGGTACATAAAATATGTATTTGTTTCTGTATTTACGTTTTGCATGTCCATGATGTTATTGGAGTATACACAAATTATATTGCTTTACCATCGCTACCAGCGTTTGTATATACACTAAACTTAACTCAAGATAGGGGGAAATATAAAGTTGGAATATTACGAACTTGGTCAAAGTTTTGGCGAAAAATGTTTTTGGCTTGAATAATGTTTTTTTTTTTTTTTTTTTTTTTTTGTTTTTGCTAGCAAAGGTTGAACTTCAGTTTGACATCTTTTTTGGATAACTCGAGATATGATAATTGAACATCAACATGCTTCAAAACATGGCATTTTTTATGCGTATTTTTTTTTAAATACTGAGGACATATCACAGCTTATAATAATAATTATAATAATAATGATAATAATAATAGTAACTGAGAATTTTGAGTAAGCTTTGAAAACGATATAAACTTACTTCAATGTAGTACCGAGTTAGTGTTTGAATTTTGCTTCTTAAGTCGAATTTAAAATGCGAAAATTTTGTGCAAGCGTAATATTTTTCAGCTTGTCGTCTGAGAAAAATATATAGCAGGTCTGGATAAGAAAACATAATAAAGTGCAATGGAAATTTTGCCGTGAATTTGGAAACAGAGGCAAAATTATATAAATTGAAAATCCAGATTTTTTAAACTTTTTTTAGGGATTGAGTTTCAGAAATACATTCTATGATTATGCAAAAGCTAGCTCAGCCTTAGATATTAAATATGCGAATATACAAGGAGAGTGTCATAAGATAATTTATTTATTTTTTGACATGAAGATAATCGGTGAAGTAGCAGTTGTTTGCAAAGCAATCATTTGTGTCAATTTATCGATTCTTATTGGCTGTCAAAGATAAGTTTTTTTTCCTATTATTGGAATCGATCGCTATTGATTGCTTTTTATTAACTTAATCTTACTTGAATTTGAGACAAATTTATTTTTACAGCATCGTTTTCCTATGTTCAACATTTTAATTTGATGCCAATAGAATATCTTAAAAAGCTTTTTGCATGTCAACAAGAATTGAATAAAAAATATTGTCAACTTCAATGCTTAACGCCCCATCTGGTTTTCTGCCAGTCAAAATGGCTGTTCCGTGTAGGTGTAGTTTGGGAATCCAGTTCCATCGGTCTTGTTATCCAAGCTAGAAGCTTTAAAACCATCAAGATATAATGATAAGTAGTTATTTAACGCTTTTCGTGAGTTTTTGGCAACGAAACTAAGGTAAAATTCGTATGTAAACAATGAGTTATGCGCGCACTGTGTGCATTGTAGTCGACAAGGATTCTTTGATATCTCGAACGTTCCCTACTACTTAAGAATTCCCCCGGTGTACAGAACGAACCAGAAACTAGGTCTTAATGTGCTGCTCAAAAAAAAAAAAAAAAAAAAAAAAAAAAAAAAACTCTGGGTACGTAAAGCAACAAAGCATCAAAGCATCCTTTTTCTTTCTAAATATCATGTCTTTTGCGTTTTAGTGCAGTCCATCGAATGCTACGTGTGTCGAGGTGAAGCCAAGAGTTGCCAAAGCGGAGAGACAGACTGTACGACGCTATATGACAGATGTATGAAGAGAACCATAGGCAATATCACTACGAAAGAATGTAGCTCTCAAATATTGTGTAATGCCGGATGTATCGGGAAAAAGGACTGTCAAGTTGATTGTTGTTCTGGGGATCTGTGTAATGGGAATTGTGCCTTGCAATCGGTGGCGATAATGACAGTATTCGTTAGCATAGTGATTGGAAAAATATTAGTAAGCTTGTGATTACATAAATAATAAGAAAGAAGAAAGAGAAGACAAGACAACAGAAGACAACAGAAGACAACAGAAGACAAGAGAACAGAACAGAACAGATTGAAGCAGGACAAGTAAGATCTTAAAAATAGAAATGTCACAATTTTTGAAAAGGCCACATCAGTGCACTTAATTCGTGAACACTGCTCAAAAAAAGTCCAAAATACATCGAAAAATGTTCTCAATGATTTAATCCCCCACCTGAAACAGTTAGAACTTTGGACAACAAATCCTGGCATGAAGAAATAAAAAGCAAGAAAAAATCTTAATAGAAAAGTTTAATATTATGACTAAGGGGAAAATCTTAAAACTGGCTTCATACTGCTACAAGTCATTCTTCAATATGAGTGGTGTGAAACTAATTATCAGTATTAGTTGCAACGACGAGAAGGCTGAAATTTTAAAGGAGAGCATCCTGCCTAAAAGGACAAGGGCTACTTCTATTGTAAATGTTTGTAAAATAGAAAACAAAAGGATTTTTTAATGATGGAAGTATTAGATGCATATGTTTGAATTGATTATATCAATAAAACAATTAACGACATTTCAATTTATATTTTTTATTATATCCTTATTACAACATATTGCCAAAAGTTTGGGTTTTTCTCCAGGTTCTCCGGTTTTCCTCCCTCCATAAAAATCAACATGTGAGTTGAGTTTGTTTGATGTGTTGTTCTCTCCCTTGCCATGAGGGTTTTTCTCCAGGTTCTCTGGTTTTCCTCCCACCATGAAAATCAACATGTGAGTTGAGTTTGTTTGATGTGTTGTTCTCTCCCTTGCCACGAGGGTTTTTCTCCAGGTTCTCTGGTTTTCCTCCCTCCATAAAAATCAACATGTGAGTTGAGTTTGTTTGATGTGTTGTTCTCTCCCTTGCCACGAGGGTTTTTCTCCAGGTTATCTGGTTTTCCTCCCTCCATAAAAATCAACATGTGAGTTGAGTTTGTTTGATGTGTTGTTCTCTCCCTTGCCATGAGGGTTTTTCTCCAGGTTATCTGGTTTTCCTCCCTCCATAAAAATCAACATGTGAGTTGACTTTGTTTGATGTGTTGTTCTCTTCCTTGCCACGAGGGTTTTTCTCCAGGTTCTCTGGTTTTCCTCCCTCCATAAAAATTAACATATAAGTTGAGATTTGTACGGATAAATTAATTCAAATATAGTGGTAGCTTGTGCGTGAGCGAAAGCTGTCCAAATTGTGAAAACATGCTGAAACTATTCCCGTACTAGAAGAAAAAAAAAAAAAAAAAAAGTTTGTCAAGGAAACTTACGCTAATTGTGTAATGTCAACTTTTATCACGTTTTCTTTCACGTTTGAAAAAAAATCCCGAGTTGGAAACTGCAACTGATTTCCTGCTCAAATCATGACAAAAGAAAACGAAAGATTTCTTAATGCCATGAGTCATTGGCAAGTGAAATACCTGCTCAAAAGCTGAAGCCCCTAAGATCAAAGCTTGAGAAGCATGAAAAGCCTTAGATTAAGGGAGAGGCTTTTCACTACAGATCGTTGCAGTTCGAAGAGAGTACAGCAGTTGAGATTTGATTTTCATTTACCAGAATGGACGTTAAAATGATAATATTCTTGGCTGTTGTAGTTGCTGTTCTTCCTTCAGGTAAGGCGCATTTTTTAATTATATTATTCTTCTTCTTGATTCTTCTTCTTCTTCTTCTTCTTCTTCTTCTTCTTCTTCTTCTTCTTCTTCTTCTTCTTCTTCTTCTTCTTCTTCATCTTCTTCTTCTTCTTCTATCTGTGAGTTAGCCATGCCCTGACTTAGATCAGCCGAGAGGTTGTTTCAGGTTTCAATCTGTGAGTTAGACATGCCCTGACTTAGATCAGCTTAGAGGTTGTTTCAGGGTTCAATCTGTGAGTTAGCCATGCCCTGACTTAGATCAACCAAGAGCTTGTTTAAGGGTTTCATAACTGATTTGACTAATAAATATTTTTTTAAGTGCCATAAATAATTTTTTTTGATAATAATATGTCAAGTGATGTATTGAGAATTCATTTCATTGTGCACGAGTTAACACACCTTTATGTCAAGAGGAGGTGGGAGTTGTAACGTGGCCAGGGGGAGGGGATAAAGGGAATGTGTTATCTTCTTCTTTCTTCTTCTTCTTCTTCTTTTTCTTCTTCTTCTTCTTCTTCTTCTTCTTCATTTTTTTTTAATCTTTACAACAACAAACACCCCGGTAAATACCTTTTTCTTACTTTAACTGATATTATTTTACCCTTAACAGCACTATCCATTCAATGCTACCAGTGCAGCAATAGCAAAGACTGTACCACAAAACAAAACTGCACCAGTTCATTGGACACATGCATGTACTTCTACACTAAGAGCACAAAAACCTACCTCCGATCATGCAATACTAAAAAGGCTTGTGCTACAACTGTTGATGCATGCAAGAAATCACCAGGAACTTGTGTAGCATTGTGCTGCCAGAAAGATCTGTGCAACAAAGATGCCCCAGTTAATCCTGTCACAACCGCTCCTGTCACAAAACCGTCAACCACTCCTGTCACTACAAAACCGTCCACCGCAAACACTCAAAAGCCGTTGTTTATCGTTTCTGGAGTCTTATCTTTTTTTGCAAGCCTCTTTTACTTGATGTAAAAATACTAGGACTTAGTAAATAAAACAATTAACGACATTTCAATTGATATTTTTTATTATATCCTTATTACAACATATTGCCAAAAGTTTGGGTTTTTCTCCAGGTTCTCCGGTTTTCCTCCCTCCATGAAAATCAACATGTGAGTTGAGTTTGTTTGATGTGTTGTCCTCTCCCTTGCCACAAGGGTTTTTCTCCAGGTTCTCCGGTTTTCCTCCCTCCATAAGAATCAACATGTGAGATGAGTTTGTTTGATGTGTTGTCCTCTCCCTTGCCACAAGGGTTTTTCTCCAGGTTCTCCGGTTTTCCTCCCTCCATAAGAATCAACATGTGAGATGAGTTTGTTTGATGTGTTGTCCTCTCCTTTGCCACAAGGGTTTTTCTCCAGGTTCTCCGGTTTTCCTCCCTCCATAAGAATCAACATGTGAGTTGACTTTGTTTGATGTGTTGTTCTCTCCCTTGCCACGAGGGTTTTTCTCCTGCAGGTTCTCTGGTTTTCCTCCCTCCATAAAAATTAACATATAAGTTGAGAGTTGTACGGATAAATTAATTCAAATATAGTGGTAGCTTGTGCGTGAGCGAAAGCTGTCCAAATTGTGAAAACATGCTGAAACTGTTCCCGTACTAGAAGAAAAAAAGGAGTTTGTCAAGGAAACCTACGCTAATTGTGTAATGTCAACTTTTATCACGTTTTCTTTCACGTTTGAAAAAAAATCCCGAGTTGGAAACTGCAACTGATTTCCTGCTCAAATCATGACAAAAGAAAACGAAAGATTTCTTAATGCCATGAGTCATTGGCAAGTGAAATACCTGCTTTAAAGCTGAAGCCCCTAAGATCAAAGCTTGAGAAGCATAAAAAGCCATAGATTAAGGGAGAGGCTTTTCACTGACAAATCGTTGCAGTTCGAAGAGAGTTCAGCAGTTGAGATTTGATTTTCATTTACCAGAATGGACGTTAAAATGATAATATTCTTGGCTGTTGTAGTTGCTGTTCTTCCTTCAGGTAAGGCGCATTTTTTAATTATATTTTTCTTCTTCTTCTTCTTCTTCTTCTTTTTCTTCTTCTTCTTCTTCTTCTTCTTTTTCTTCTTCTTCTTCTTCTCTCGTTTTTGAGGTTATATCTGTGAGTTAGCCATGCCCTGACTTTGATCAGCCTAGAGGTTGTTTCAGGGTTCTATCTGTGAGTTAGCCATGCCCTGACTTAGATCAGCCGAGAGGTTGATTCAGGGTTCTATCTGTGAGTTAGCCATGCCCTGACTTACATCAGCCTAGAGGTTGTTTCAGGGTTCTATCTGTGAGTTAGCCGTGCTCTGACTTAGATCAGCACAGAGGTTGTTTCAGGTTTCAATCTGTGAGTTAGCCATGCCCTGACGTAGATCAGCTTAGAGGTTGTTTCAGGGTTCAATCTGTGAGTTAGCCATGCCCTGACTTAGATCAACCAAGAGCTTGTTTCAGGGTTCCATAACTGATTTGACTAATAAATATTTTTTTAAGTGCCATAAATAATTTTTTTTGATAATAATATGTCAAGTGATGTACTGAGAATTCATTTCATTGTGCACGAGTTAACACACCTTTATGTCAGGAGGAGGCGGGAGTCGTAATGTGGCCAGGGGGAGGGGATAAAGGGAATGTGTTATCTTCTTCTTTCTTCTTCTTCTTCTTCTTCTTCTTCTTCTTCTTCTTCTTCTTCTTCTTCTTCTTCTTCTTCTTCTTCTTCATTATTTTTTTATTGTACAACAACAAACACCCCGGTAAATACCTTTTTCTTACTTTAACTGATATTATTTTACCCTTAACAGCACTATCCATTCAATGCTACCAGTGCAGCAATAGCAAAGACTGTACCACAAAACAAAACTGCACCAGTCCATTGGACACATGCATGTACTACTACACTAAGAGCTCAAAAACCTACCTCCGTTCATGCAATACTAAAAAGGCTTGTGCTACAACTGCTGATGCATGCAAGAAATCACCAGGAACTTGTGTAGCATTGTGCTGCCAGAAAGATCTGTGCAACAAAGATGCCCCAGTTAATCCTGTCACAAAACCGTCAACCGCAAACACCCAAAAGCCGTTGTTTATCGTTTCTGGAGTCTTATCTTTTTTTGCAAGCCTTTTCTACTTGATGTAAAAAATACTAGGACTTAGTAAACTTGCTGGCTTTGGTATATGTTTTCTACATTCAAGTTTCTAAACATTTGAAAAAAAAAACTTGTAAAGTCGACTGTAAACTTTTTTTGACAAGTATACCTTGTGATGTAATTGTAACACAATATTTTTTTTTTTCGGATTTCATTAATGTATGTATTTTATCGTCTTTTTCTGCATCAGTAAGTATTTCTCTACTTAATGCAAAATGGCTACGGCTTATTTCAAAGAAGAGAACTACTGCATCGATGGTATAGGCGAATCTTTGTTTACAATATCTTGCTCATTAGCAGACAGTTTTAAGTCAAGAAAATTACAAACCGAACCCTGCGTTTTAAAGATCTTATTGATATAAGTGTCTACGAAATGTTTACCTCTTTACATGCAATAGTTTCCGAGATATCAGCTTTCGAATTACTGGGTGACAAAAACGCTAATGAGATTTTTAGACCGTTTCACGCAAAATCTATTTCATGTGTCAAGCTCAGATTTTTGAAATAAGCCTATTTCATCATGCTCTTTGATACCCAAAACGGATTTGCTATAAATTTGGATAAAAAGGGAAATTCCAATGCTAATTTAGCTAAATTTAAACATTGATGTCAGCAAAGATCAGCCTATATATACCACGTCCAAGTTTCTAATAAATGAGAATAAAAATAAGAAAGATTGTAAACAACATTTTGCACTTTTTATGGAAAGGATAATGTGACATTGATACTTACACAATAAACATATCTACCTAAAACTTTGTCGTTAATTGTATTGATTAATTGATTGATTGATTTTATTTTACTCATGTTTTTTTTGCATTTTTTAACACTTTTACATTATAATAATCAACCATGTTCTGACTTAGATAAGCCCAGAGGTTGTTTCAAGGATCGATAAAGTTTGAAGCTCTCGATCATATTTGTGCCATTGTGTTCTTCTTTTGTATTTTACCGTTAATGGCTTACGCATCCAAAAAAGGACTTGAATTGGGTTTAGCTCTAAAAACTCAACATATAGTTTTTGAAATTTGTAAAGAGCATTTGATCATATCATAAGCATAGTAATTTTTCTGTGTTGATTGATACAAGTACGTTGTTTACATATATTTTAAATGAATCACGTCTCTATTGGCGGATTGCTATTGGTCGGCTAAAACAATAGCAGTGACATTTGTTAACCTTGGACGGGAGGGTACGCATGGTTTTTGTAACGACGGTTGAAAGCCGTTGCAAATATGGTTGGTTCATAGAGCATCGGATTGGCAATGGCTTCGAAACAAATTGGCTTTTGAAAATGTTAGCATTGAATTCCGAAAGGGAGATCGATTGTGTGGTTGTATCAGATATCGGACTAAGGTTCTGTGAAAGAATTTCGGCTTGATGTGTAATTTTGGCTGAACTAGAGGATTATTGACCCTTATCGAGGGTTCGAGCGGCCTGAAGTGTGCTACCTTCCCAATTTTTAAGTACGAGGGATACTCCACCACGATACTCGCTCAATATTGCTGCAAATGACCTGAAACTTCACAGAGACTCAAAGCAAAACACGAAACACAAGTAGGGACATTTATTTGTGTGATTTTTAATTTTTTCGAAAAATCGCCATATATTGCCTTATAAGTTCGATAGGAAACCACAGAAACCCAGCTTGGGATACCTGTGATACAAGTAATAAATACCATCATCATAATTATCAACATTATCTATACCCTAAGAACAGTGTAATAATTTCACCTGTTTTGAAAAGAAAAATAATCAACTCCCATTCGCTACTTTTTAATTTTGATTTATACCGTAGATATCATATTGTTTTTAAGTAAAGCTTTTCTTGAAACTATTCCAAAAGGAAATAGTTACTGAAGCGGAAGACAATTATTTTTACTCTATAAAACCCCTTTCAAAACCTTTTATGAAACAATGGGCTTGATCAATCGTGGTTGTTTTTACAGGAAGTATTAATCTCGACACGTTCATTTTCAGTTTCTAAAGTCTAAGCTGTTTCCTGTTCGATTATTTTGATTCTAGATATCATGATTCAGTTTTCATATTACTTATCCATAATCCCTTTTCATTAGATTCAAATATTTTATTTACTTTATAAAAGGAATATAAAGCAAACCCTTATCCCCGGCCATTATAAATCAAGGGTTTTATCTTGATAGTCCCCGGGATTATTTCATCTAGATAAATCCCTTGAATAGATAATTTGAGGGTAACGACATTCAGCGAAAACAAGTTTTTGATAAATAAGTGGATTCTAACTCGAGACCTTTGGCACTTGTATAACCGTCTTTAACCACTTTACTACTGAGCTAAATGATGGAATCTTTTTTGAATAGAATTGAAAAGCAATTGTTTGAGGCTTCCTTCTGGGTATTGACTAACTATGATTTCATCGTTGAGAGTTCATTGGGATTTCTTTTGTGTGAAAACCTCCTCAATCATATAATCAGTCTGTTAAATACCTCGAACCTCGGCTTTTATCCTACGGCCCTCAGGATGCATATGGCTAATTATAAAATCGGTCCTAAGTATTTAACTCTTCTATAAACACTCTGGGAGCTGTAGAGCACTTGAGAAGTGCCAGCTACGTTTACGCTCGTGTTTATCTACGACGTCTCTTTTGCTCTTCAGTTCATTGAGTGTTTTTATCACGTATTTGAGGACGTTTTTTTTTATTAAGTGCGTTGACAAATGTATAAACGTAGCAAAGCATATACACCTATTTCAAAAATGGCTGTCGCAGCCGAAAGCAACAAGCTAAGACCACCGACACTAGAGAAAAACGTTTGCGCATGCGTGCCAATCAGCACGCTTTCCAAGAAATTATAGAGTTTTAGTGAGAAAATAAATGCTTGTTTTCTCCGAGTATACAAAAACTTTTGTGGGTATACTTTTGTGAGACCAAGATAATGTGTTAATAAAGACAATATGAAAGAATTAGCCTTAAGTTTCAAGAACTGATCTTAAGTTTTTGCATTTTGTAAAGACTATTCTTCAGGCAAGTGTGAAAGTCAAATTTGCATATTTTTACAATAGCACGAAGTCGCTTTCTACTAATTTGCATACGGACTTAGAGCATGCGCAGACGTTTTTCACGCGTGTCAAGACCACCTGCAAACAATGCTTTATTCGTCATTAGTTGTATATGGCCAGTTATATTCCTTTGCGTCTTAAAATGATCTATCGCTTTTCTCCTATCTATTTTGGCACTAGCTAACAACCTTTCTTGAAATAGCTACATCAAGTGTATTTTTAAAGCAAACCTTGAGCAAATTTAAAAAACTTATTAATTATCTACTTTCACATTACACTTAATGACATGCGGTTGGGGGGTAACCAGGGTAAAAACCGCATATATTTTGCTGAAGGCTGATCAGAAGATGTTGTTAATGCATCTTGTATATTTTATATATTTTCTCGTGTATTTCAACCAGACGCATTAAAAAAATCGAAAGAATTTTGAAGTACTTTTTAAGCACTTCTTCATGAGTCATTACATTTTCTTTAACATTAAACTTCTTCGGATGTTCTGAATGATGGAAAATAACTCAGAATGATCATGAACTGATAATATTTATTTTACAGATATAATCAGGTATAGTTTACAATCGATTGACGGAAGTTAAATTTTATGACACTTTTTGACCAATCACCCCCCCCCCCCCCCCCCCCCCCCCCTATAACCGCAACGTATTAAGAGCAGTGTAAGAGCACTGAATAATGTCGTTGTCTAGAAAAACGCGCTATAAACGCAACGGTCGTTCTTACATCTTAATGGTTATAGAAAGAATGAGCACTAACCCTTTCTCCAACCTACAAGGCATCTTTAGATTTGCCTCGTACGTCTCTCTAACCAACCGCCATATAAACTTGGTGCAGTGGTCATAATAACGATATCGAATTGCCCCACCGCAATCCCTTAATCACCAATAATTTAGTTATCAGCACAAGCTAATAATAGTGACCTTCAGATCCGACTACAAGAACGAGTTCGAGTTTTACAATCGGCCCTGTGCTTTTGCTTAATTAACACTGAACCGTATCTAATTTCCTTTTTTTTAACAATCTAAAGTTTCAGTCTACGTGTTCCACCACGACTACGAAATTATAGTGCCAATTTTTGAGAGGTTAAAACTCGTTCTCGTTCTCGTAGTCGGTTCTGAAGGTCGCTTATATATCAGTTTTCGGTACTTGGGTTTGCGGAATTCATTTTATTCACTTTTGATGAGTTTACTCTTATAGGTAATCCATATTCAACACGGACATTAAAAGTTAAACAATAAAAAAAAAAAAAAAAAAAAAAAAAACCCGTAACTGTTCTGGATTTTTTAGACTTGTGGTCGTGTATCGGCTTAAAACTTACAATGTCAAGCTTGAAGTGCCTATAATCTTTTTTTTTCTTAGTTTGCAGAAAATTGAGAATCGCAGTCTAGACAAGGATTCACTTTCCAATCTCTTTCACTTCAAAACCAATCGTTTGCCTCAATCTTTTAGTTTTTATTCAATGAAATGAAAGAACATATTCCAAAGTCTGTATCGAAACATAACGAATTAATTCATATTTTATTTTTAAGAATACATTTTCGGGGTTCGAAAACGTGGTTTTAGAGAAACGTTGTTTCGCATTCCTTAAACGCTGATAATATATAATCTTATCATGAGAAAGATTTAGTTACACATCATACCGAACATTAACACTGTATTATACGCAGCTGACTGCTTCGAGCAAAGATGAATACTACCTTGATTTTTGCGCTGATTCTGCTAGCAATCGTTCCTGAAGGTATGTGAATTTGGTTAGGAAAATACAATGCTAAACATTTTTATTTAAGTCAGGGCACGGCACGGATGACTCACAGATTAAGCACTGCAAACTGTCGGCTTTTCTAAGTCAGGGCATGGCTAACTCACACTTTGAACACTGAAACACCCTCGACTCTTGGTTTCTCTAAGTCAGGACATGGCTAGCTCACACATCGAACCTTGAAACAATATGTGGGCTGGTCTAACGCAGGGCGAGGCTAACTTACAGCTTTACACTGAGACCATCGCAGGCCAATCTAAGTCATGGCAAGGCTAACTCACAGATTGAACCCTCAAACAACCTCTGGGCTGATCTAAGTCAAGGCATGGCTAACTCACAGATAGAACCCTGAATTAACCTCTCGGCTGATCTAAGTCAGGGCATGGATAACTCACAGATTGAACCCTGAAACAACCTCTGGGCTGATCTAAGTCAGGGCATGGATAACTCACAGATTGAACCCTGAAACAACCTCTGGGCTGATCTAAGTCAGGGCATGGATAACTCACAGATTGAACCCTGAAACAACCTTTGGGCTGATCTAAGTCAGGGCATGGCTAACTTACAGATTGAACCCTGAAACAACCTCTGGGCTGATCTAAGTCAGGGCATGGCTAACTCACAGATCGATCCCTGGAATAACCTCGGCTGGGATAATCTAACTTACAGTATTTAGGAGGGAGAGATAAGGTAGAACCGGGATAAAGATTTTAACAAACTCTACTCACATGTGATGAGTCAGTTGAATACTCGAACCTGATATTTTAGAGTATGGATAAAAAGTTAAATTTTACACCGTAAAAAATAATGGAGATCACTTACTGACGTTTCGGACGCTAGTCCATCGTCGGAGTAAAAAAGCCCTTCTTTTTACTCCGACGAAGGACTAGCGTCCGAAACGTCAGTAAGTGATCTCTCTTATTTTTTACGGTGTAAAATCTAACTTTTTATCACAACTGTTTCATTAGAACAACCGACGCAGCCCACACTAGTCTACCGCTAGTTATCTTCTCAGAGGCAAGTGAATTACCGCTACGCCTACCTTAATAATAATAATAACAATAATAATAATAATGGCTGATGTGGTCGTGTTTCTTTTTTTTTCTTTTTTCTTTTTCTTTATTTCTTTTTTATTATATATATGAAAACAATATGATTATACATTATATTATTTATTTTACTATATTATACATTTAGTTTTGAAATGTTCTTTTTGAGTTCCGATGTAAAGAATTTGATGTTGCTTGATTCTCTGGTTTTGTTGTCGAGCGCGTTCCAACGTTTGGCACCTCGGTACCTTATCGCCTTTTTTCCATAGTTCGTATTGACTCCCTTGATTACATAGTTATAGCTTACAGTATTTATTTCCTCCTCAGCGTACCCGATCAAGTGCTACGTGTGCAGCAACAGCGATGGGAACTGCAAATCAAACGAGAAAGATTGCACATCGTCAGCCAATGCCTGCTTGAAAGTCACAGATGGAAAAGCTGTAGCAAAAACCTGCACATCCAGTGTTGGTTGCAATGCGGCAAAAAAAGTCTGCGAGAAAAAGGGAAAATGTAAGGCCTACTGCTGCACTAAAGATCTCTGCAACGGGAGTTTTAACCTGAAGCCTTTAGCTGCAGGAATCCTAGTCCTCGCTCCAGCAGTTGCTATCCTTCAATATTTCATGTAACCGTGACAACAGACACTCTTATAACTCCAGTTATCATTTTGCAACTACGACAAAACCTCAAATTTTTCCTTTAGTAACAATAAAAACATTATTTCAACTTTTATATTTTCTTAATTTCGACTCATTCATATTATTTTGCTCATGGTTACCACAGGGGCGGCGAAGCGTGTTTTTTTTATTGAGGGGGCTAACAACTTATTGAAAAAGCTGGGGGAACTTCAACTTAATATATTTACCAAAACCTCACAGCTTTTTGAAAAAAGCTGGGGGGGGCTCGTAATCCTTGTAGTACCACAGGGAGCCCAATCATTGTAGTACTCTTTAAAACATATACTGTGTAGTTGTTCGTGGGACAAGAGTTTTTATTCAAATGGGTAAACTACTGCAAAGATTAATATGATCGCCAACGAAAATCATATTCATCATTACTTTCACGTCCCCATCATGCTATGCGTTTCTTTTAGGGGTGGGGGGGGGGGGATGGGGGGGGGGGGGGGGGGGAGCAACATAAAGAAAAGTATTTCAAAATTCAAATATTTTCGTGCAGATGTTGAGTATATTTACTATCATCATTGATAACTCCAGTATCAGTTTATATAACCAAAGCTATTTTTTTCCTTATCTTTTTCGATATGACAATTACTTGATAATGTTGGTTTGCGTATGGTGATGAAATATGAAATGTAAATGTGATCGTACCATACTGAATGGACTCAGAAAAAATTCTGAGCCCCAGATGGGAATCGAATCCACGACCCTCCGTATGCTAGTCGGACGCTCTACCACTGAGCTGCTGGAGACTATAATGGCGAGTAGGTCGTCAATTTGGGTTTACTTGTGACAAACGTACTGTATAAGCTACAGTCACAGAAATGTCTAAGGAAAATACATGATGATAATGTTGGTTTGCGTATGGTGATGGAATATGAAATGTATATGTGATCGTACCATTACGAATGGACTCAGAAAAAATTCTAAGCCCCAGATTGGAACCGAACCCACGTATTTTCTTTAGACATTTCTGTGACTGTAGCTTATACAGTACGTTTGTCAAAATTAAACTCACATTGACCTACTCACTATTAGAGTCTCCAGCAGCTCAGTGGTAGTGTCCGACTAGCATACGGAGGGTCGCGGTTCGATTGAATATGGTACGATCAGATGCACATTTCATGATAATTATTGTTATTTATTGTAATTTGCTTCTAAAAAGACTTTTTTGGGACGAAGGAAACAAAGTATGTTTGTATCTACTTACTGAGATGGCTTTTACTCAAAAAGCTGTGAAAAAATTCTTTATTGTGGTATTTTGTCTAACCCTGATAGATGCATAAGTGTTTTTAGATGTTTTTTCTTCAACTTCATATTAATCTTCATGGTAATATTAACGATCTTGTACTTGTATTGTTGCTGCCTCCAACGCAAAGAATTATGGGAATGTGAAAGTGGTGAATAAAAGCACAACAAGTTAAAAATGAAATGGGTTAACTGTGCCTTTATAGAAATCAAAGTCTTAAAGAAATAAGGAATTCTCATGGAATTGGCTGCGTGGCTACGAGTCAGGATTGAGAAATGGGTTACCTGTGCCTTAGTGGCAACATAGAAATCAAAATCTTAAAGAACGAAGCACTTCTCATTGAATTGGCTGCGTGGCTACGCGTGCCTATGCATCAGGATTGAGAAATGGGTTACCTGTGCCTTAGTGGCAACTTAGAAATCATGACTCGGTCACCCTGTGGTGATAACGCGTAGACACGTTGCCACTGGCTTCACCAAGAAGTGAAGAGATGCGGGGTATTCGATAGCTGTACCACCATGAATCGGTCTCCCTGTGGTAATAACGCGTAGACGCGCTGCCACTGGTTACACCAAGAAGGAAAGAGTTGCCGGGTATTCGATAGCTGTACAATTTTTAAGGCTCTCTGCGTAAAGTTATAATTTCTTGTTCTCGACCAATATATATATATAAATATATACAAAAACAGCATTTTAGAAAGAATTAGAAAATATGCAAATTTGTATATATAAACATATTGATATAGTTGAATTTTGCAGAAATTTTGCAAACCGCTGTATATCTATAAACTGTATATGTATAAACTTTATCAAAAAAGTTTGACAAAAATGTGTTGGCTAATTTGAGAATAACAAAGATATATACAGCGATATGCAGAAATCATGATCCTCCTGATATATTTACAAGTATATCAAAAGTGTATCAGAAATTATGGAATATCATCGCTGATATATTTTTTTTGAGTTGCCTATTACTAGAGCTTTCTGGAAAAAATATCAGAGATGACATCACATCCCATAATTTCTGACATACTTTTGCTATACTTGTAATATATATCAAGAGGATCATAATTTCTGCATTTATTTCGCAGTATATATATATATTTTTTTTTCTTCTTATTCTTATTCTTATCATAAACATATTTTAGAGGAATTTTAAAGCTTTCTTGAAGTTAATATATAGTAGTCAGTGACTACTATATATTTCTTATTCTTAATTTAATCAACACATATATTCTTCTCAAACTTTTTTGATAAAGTTTATACATATTTTAGATAAGTTATAATTTCCTATCACATATTCTTATTAATATTATTATACACAATACATTCTTGCGTGCCCTTCGACACTTGAGGTCCACAGCTCTATCCTCAGGATCTCCACGTCTTTTTTTTATTTTTTTTTACCTCCCTCAAATTCGTGTAGCTTCAGCTTTGAATACTTTCAAAACAAAGCTCTTATGGAAACAGGGGGTAAATTGTGCACGGTAGGCTTAAGCTTCCATTGACGCAGAGGAATTTCAAGTAAATAAACTAGCTATCTGCTCTAAATATAGTATTTCAATTTTATAGTATAGTCTAGATTAAAGAAGAGACATGTTATCTGTTACTCCGAGTTTCATGCTTTTTTTCATATTTTTATCTTTATATACTTTTTTAATCCAAGAAATACGAAATGCATGATTTTCAGTTTGCTTTCCAAGAAATTAGTAAAGTCAGCGAGAAAATAAATGTTTGTGATATACTGTATTAATTAAGACAATATGAAATAATTAACCTTAAGTTTCAAGAACTGACTTTAATTTTTTGGCATTTTGTAAAGACCATGTTTTAGTCCTGGTTTAATTTTAACAGTGCTCGTGGAATTCTAAAAGTGCGCATGACCTTTTTTACGTAAGCTATGAGTTAAATGATGATTATGCTTTTTAGGTGCTGTTTTGTGTGAAGGGATAGGTGTTTGAATTTTTATCCCTATAACCATAGTTCCTTGTAAACGAAACGTATACACATAAATATGGACAAACAAGTTTCAAAGCCAAATGTTTTTACAATGTCGGCACGAAAGAGTTTTGGAGTCAGTTAATTTGCATACAAATTAGGATTCGAATTTTTTTTAGTTGTTCTGAAACAGGTGTGTTTGCCTTTCGTAATCCAAAGCTTCAATTTCAAATCCAAATTATATGTCTGTTCTGTTCTGTTCTGTTCTGTTCTGTTCTGTTCTGTTCTGTTCTGTTCTGTTCTGTTCTGTTCTGTTCTGATCAGAAAACTTAAAAAGCTGTCTTCTTTATCTTCTAACTGAAACATCAACCAAACATGTAATAAAAAATAATATATAATAATATAATATATTTATATAGCGCCATTTCCAGCAGTTCAATGGCACTGTATGCAGTATAAAATGGTTCATATTTTCAGATCTTTTCAAATGCATCACGAAAAAGATTTTGATGTTTTTATTAAATGTTTCAATGTGTCTTAGTCTTTTAATGTCTACTGGGATCTTGTTCCAAAGTTCAGGACCCACAACAGAGAAGGCTTGTCCACCATAGGTCTTCAGCTTATAACAGTTAACGCTGTTTTCTTATTATTCTATCCTTTTGCAATTGCAAACCACCTACGAAGAGAGAATAATAGTTAATAATTTATCATAAAGGTGTCCCGTTGTTTTCTAATTCAATTCAACACAACAACGCAGTTGAATACCGAGTGACTAGAATATGCTCTTGATCACGGAAGAACAAGGTGTTCAAAAGCAATATACCGCAACTCTGTTATCTGCTATCTTAAGCCGATGTTCACAAACGTTTTATTGTAAAATTTAAAGTTATTAAAAAGGAATACATTATCTAATTTAGTGTAATTAGTATTTACTAAACTTTGAAAGTAAAACCTCGTTTTAATATTCTAGATTTTTTTTTGATTTTTTTTGATTTTGATTGGTGAATGAATGAATAAATGATCAGACCATATCAATAGCTTGGTCTATGTATTGAAAACCGTTCAAAGAATTAACTTTTTCGGCAAGTGTATGACATTTTTTTAGATTATATACATACGTATACATATTATTTTTCTGTAATTTGCAAGAGTTTTTTTATTGTATAAATGAAAAAAGGAAGGAAGGAAGGAAGGAAGGAAGGAAGGAAGGAAGGAAGGAAGAAAGGATAAAATAATTCCAATACTTTCAATAATATCGATATTTCTGTTAACAACTTTATGAATATTGATCACGGTAAGGCTTGGACTTTCTTGGACTTTAATTGGACAAGATGAATGTACCACGTGATTTTTTTGATTGACACATGCCAATATATCAAATCGTGTTAAATATCACCTTAACGAACTCAGAAGGTACCACTTTGGACAAACAGCCAAGAAAGCAAGACCAGTTTGACTTCGAAGATCTAGACAACCTCAAGAAAAATGAAGCTTTCCATTCTTGCCTTTTGCATTCTGCTAACTGTCGTTCCAGCAGGTAAGAAATACATTCCTAATGTTACAAACTCCTTTACATGTAAGCTACATGTGATAAAAATATTCTTTATATCTACAAAATATACAATATTAAATATGAAATAAGTAGTGAGAGAGAAAATGAATTGATAAATTATAATTTTTTCAAAACTCCCAGATAAATATTGCCTTCAATAATACCAAACAATTTCGTCATATGAAATAATGCAAGTTTAGATTAAAGCAAAACTTCTAAATTGATATAAAATTAAAAAAGAGGTTGCAGTTATAATAAAGTCCAACAGACTGAAAAAATATATATATATTTTTAATTCGACTCAAAGTAATAAGAAAGAATAATATTCGAAATCTTTTAGAAATCTTGGCAATTTTACTAAAACGTATAATTTATTATATTATTTCTAAAGTAGCTAAAATGTTTAAAAAAATTTTAGAAACTTGATTAGCTTTGGAGTTTTGAAAACCTGAGTTTATTCTTTGCAATTTGTCGTTGTGAACCGGGAAAAAAAAGAAAAGAAAAGAAAAGAAAAGAAAAGAAAAGAAAAGAAAAGAAAAGAAAAGAAAAGAAAAGAAAAGAAAAGAAAAGAAAAGAAAAGTTAAAAAAAAATGAAATAATGCAAGTTTAAATTAAAGCAAAACTTCTAAATTAATATAAAATTAAATAATAGGTTGCAGTTATAATAAAGTCCAACAGACTGAAAAAAAAAAAAAAAAAAAAAAAGATTTTTAATTCGACTCAAAGTAATAAGAAAGAATAATATTCGAAATCTTTTAGAACTCTTGGCAATTTTACTAAAACGTATAATTTCGTAGGAAATATGATTTCTGGCAAATGCCTATATTATTTCTAAAGTAGATAAAATGTTTAAAAAAGTTCTAGAAACTTAATTAACTTTGGAGTTTTGAGAGCCTGAGTTTATTCTTTCCAATTTGTCGTTGTTGAGCGGAAAAAAAAAAAAAAAAAAATGAATTTTCAAAAATATTTTGGAAAGTAAAATAAGAGATTTCTTTTAATTCTCTTTGTCGGAGTTAGAATTTATCGGTTTCTAAAATAAACCCAGTAAATATTTTCTTAAACGTAACAAGCAGACTACCTCTATTTTATCATTCCAGAGTTTGTTTTTAAAAGTTTACTGAGAAAACAATTATGTGTGCATAACAAATTAAAGCCCACGCATTGCAGATGGTAAGGCTAAAAAAAAAATTTTTTTTTTGCAAAGTATTCCTGATCCTGCTTTTATTCTAAAATTCTAAATCTAGCATTTATAGCTGATTTCTCATAGTTATTTGACTGAAAATAATTAGTAGAGTTTGAAAATACCGAATTTATGCGAGTTCCACAGGACAGATTCAGTGTTTATTTGGTGTTTCGATTCTTGATTAGTGACTCTACAGAACAAAAGGCGTTTTTTAAATAAAAGTTTTGTATTATTTTTTTATGTTCTGCAGATTGAGAATTGAGAACGCTTGTATATGTAGGTTTGAGGCATATCTTTCTTTCTTTCTTTCTTTCTTTTTTTCTTTCTTTCTTTCTTTCTTTCTTTCTTTCTTTCTTTCGTTCGTTCTTTCTTTCTTTCTTTCTATCTTTCTCTCTTTTTATCGTTATTTCTTTTTTTCTTTCTTTCTTTCTTTTTTTCTTTCTTTCTTTCCTTCATTTTTTCCTTCGTTCGTTCGTTTGTTCGTTCGTTTGTTCGTTCGCTCGCTCGTTCGTTCGTTCATTCGCTCGTTCGTTCGTTGTTCGTTCGTTTGTTCGCTCGTTCGTTCGTTCATTCGCTCGCTCGCTCGCTCGTTCGTTCGTTCGTTCGTTCGTTCGTTCGTTCGTTCGTTCGTTCGTTCGTTCGTTCGTTCGTTCGTTCGTTCGTTCGTTCGTTCGTTCGTTCGTTCGTTCGTTCGTTCGTTCGTTCGTTCGTTCGTTCGTTCGTTCGTTCGTTCGTTCGTTCGTTCGTTCGTTCGTTCGTTCGTTCGTCCCTTCAATCCTTCTCTCCGATCCTCTCTGTCTCTCAGTTTCATTTTAATCCCGTCTACGTCCCTTCGAAAAATATATATCTTTTTCAACAGAAAAAATACGGTTTTTCTGTCTCTCTCTCTCTCTCTCTCTCTTTTTTTCAACAAAGCAACTTCCTTATCCATAACAAAAAAAACAAAAAGCTTCGAGGGAAGCTAAAACCAGTACGTCAATGCCATTATTAGCGTGCTATAGCTTGACTACCATTAGTATCCCGCGGTTTTAGTGTAGTATCGTTGACTCTAAACACAAATTTAACGTTTAGCAAGATTTCCAAACACCTTTACCAATAAAATAATTATCTATGATCAAATCTATTGCATTATCCTGTTAAACTCTGCCAAAAATTAGAAAAAAAAAATTATAATATATTTTTTTTCCGCGAGCGAAATTCTAGTATGGATGAGCATTCCTTCGTCCATGGCCAAATATTTTTCGTTTATAAGCTTTTGCAACAGAAATCATTGCATGACAACTATAACAAATATGAAAATATGGTTAACATAAAAACGGGGTGGAGGGGGGAGGGGAGGTAGGTTTCCTCCCTTCATAAAAATCAACATGTGAGTTGAGTTTGTTTGATGTGTTGTTCTCTCCCTTGCCACGATAAGTTTTTCTCCAGGTTCTCTGGTTTTCCTCCCTCCATAAAAATCAACATGTGAGTTGAGTGTGTTTGATGTGTTGTTCTCTCCCTTGCCACAAGGGTTTTTCTCCAGGTTCTCTGGTTTTCCTCCCTCCATAAAAATCAACATGTGAGTTGAGTTTGTTTGATGTGTTGTTCTCTCCCTTGCCACGAGGGTTTTTCTCCAGGTTCTCTGGTTTTCCTCCCTCCGCACAGATCAGTATTAGAAATGAGAGTCGTACATGTGTATAGAACTATTCCAAGTATCAAGGATTGTGGATGCACGGCCCCACAAGCGTCTAACTATCGGCATAAATATTTTCTATTGATTTATTTTTGTGAATTAGCTTTGAACATGCCATCCAAGTAGAAGTAATGGCCAAATTCCCCCACTCCTGTTTTGGTAGTAAATGTTGCATAATCTATGTTATACTCATTTTTCCATACCAGCCATTTCCATCAAGTGCTATACTTGCACAGACGAAAAATGCGAAAACCAGGAAGAGAAAACATGTTCCGCGAGCTCGGGTTCCTCGATGACATATGACGCATGTTTGAAAGGAGTGGCCGGGGACAAAATTTCCAAGAGCTGTACTAACAAAGACATGTGCGAGGCTGCCAAGGGAGCCTGCGAGAGTGACGCCGATTGCGACGGCGTTTATTGCTGTGAAGGTGACTTGTGTAACGGAGGTGCACCCTTGAAGCCTCTGACGTTCCTGACTCTCCTCGCCATGGCTCTTGCTGTTGCTAAGTACCTGATGTAGCCATGGCAATAGGCCACAAGAACACAAGCACATGTAAACATGATATCTTTTAAGGAGATTTTGCATGAATAATCAAAGTTTACTTTGTCAACTAGCTAGCACAAAAGATTTTCAAAAAGTTTACCGTTATTCTGGAAGTATTGGAAAACCGTAAATAACTAAAAATATTAATGAGAAAAGCACAGAAATGTCAAAAATTGGACAATAAAAATTACGTTATAAATATTTTCTTTCTTCCCTTCTTTCTTTCTTTCTTTCTTTCTTTCTTTCTTTCTTTCTTTCTTTCTTTCTTTCTTTCTTTCTTTCTTTCTTTCTTTCTTTCTTTCTTTCTTTCTTTCTTTCTTTCTTTCTTTCCTTCTTTCTTTTTTTTTTCTTCGCTCTTTTTCCTTGCTTTCCCATTTCTTAAGACTTTGACGTTCCGTCCGTTTTTTCTGCTTCCTTCAGAGGGAAGAAATTACGCTTTTAAAAATGACGATGACGTAGGTGAAAACCAGCATTTTACTCATGCTATGAAATAAGGAGATATTCTATACAAATTCGTTTAGAAATGTTATTTAAATGGTCTTCATTCAGGTCTAATTTTGGAGCAAATTTCCGAATAGTTTTGACTCAGCCGTTTTGTGTTTGAGACAAGGGTGATACTTGCCAGGAATAATGTACCAGACTTGGCACAGGTAGCCCAAGCTGAGTCTGTACTCCTCCTGAAAAATCACTTCGATTTGTTTTTTACTATAACAGGCAAAGAAAAGATCCAAAAACGAAGAAAAAGTTTGAAATAAAAACCGTTTCAAGCGCGCGCTAGCTAAGTGCGCGAGCGATTCGTCATCTTATCGGTCTGTCCTCTTATCGAACATGGCTCTCAGCCAATCAGCGCGCGAGAAATTTACAAGTTATGGTAAAATTAATCTTCTACTTTTTTCTTATTTTTTTTATTTGGATTGATGAATTATGAATAAATGATCAGATCATTTCAATAGCTTGGTCTATGTATTGAAAACCGTTCAAAGAAAAAAAAAATTCCAATACTTTCAATAATATCGATATTTCTGTTAACAACTTTATGAATATTGATCACGGTAAGGCTTGGACTTTCTTGGGCTTTAATTGGCTAATATGAATGTACCACGTGATTTTTTTGATGGACACATGCCAATATATCAAATCGTGTTAAATATCACCTTAACGAACTCAGAAGGTACCACTTTGGACAAACAGCCAAGAAAGCAAGACCAGTTTGACTTCGAAGATCTAGACAACCTCAAGAAAAATGAAGCTTTCCATTCTTGCCCTTTGCATTCTGCTAACCGTCGTTCCAGCAGGTAAGAAATACATTCCTAATGTTACAAACTCCTTTACATGTAAGCCGGGATAAAAATATTCTTTATATCTACAAAAAATACAACATCTAATATGAAATAAGTAGTGAGAGAGAAAATGAATTGATAAATTATAATTTTTTTTAAACTCCCAGATAAATATTGCCATCAATAATACCAAACAATTTTGTCATACGAAATAATGCAAGTTTAATTTAAAGCAAAACTTTTGAATTGATATAAAATTAAAAAAGAGGTTGCAGTTATAATAAAGTCCAACAGACTGAAAAAAAAAAAAAAAAAGATTTTTAATTCGACTCAAAGTAATAAGAAAGAATAATATTCGAAATCTTTTAGAACTCTTGGCAATTTTACTAAAACGTATAACTTATTATATTATTTCTAAAGTAGCTAAAATGTTTAAAAAAAATTTAGAAACTTGATAAGTTTTGGTTTTGAAAACCTGAGTTTATTCTTTGCAATTTGTCGTTGTGAACCGGGAAAAAAAAGAAAAGAAAAGAAAAGAAAAGAAAAGAAAAGAAAAGAAAAGAAAAGTTTAAAAAAATGGAATAATGCAAGTTTAAATTAAAGCAAAACTTCTAAATTAATATAAAATTAAATAATAGGTTGCAGTTATGATAAAGTCAAACAGACTGGAAAAAAAAAGATTTTTAATTCGACTCAAAGTAATAAGAAAGAATAATATTCGAAATATTTTAGAACTCTTGGCAATTTTACTAAAACGTATAATTTCGTAGGAAATATGATTGCTGGCAAATGCCTATATTATTTCTAAAGTAGCTAAAATGTTTAAAAAAGTTCTAGAAACTTAATTAACTTTGGAGTTTTGAGAGCCTGAGTTTATTCTTTCCAATTTGTCGTTGTTGAGCGGGGAAAAAAAAAAAAAAAAAAAAAAAAAATGAATTTTCAAAAATATTTTGGAAAGTAAAATAAGAGATTTCTTTTAATTCTCTTTGTCGGAGTTAGAATTTATCGGTTTCTAAAATAAACCCAGTAAATATTTTCTTAAACGTAACAAGCAGACTACCTCTATTTTATCATTCCAGAGTTTGTTTTTAAAAGTTTACTGAGAAAACAATTATGTGTGCATAACAAATTAAAGCCCACGCATTGCAGATGGTAAGGCTAAAAAAAATTTTTTTTTGGCAAAGTATTCCTGATCCTGCTTTTATTCTAAAATTCTAAATCTAGCATTTATAGCTGATTTCTCATAGTTATTTGACTGAAAATAATTAGTAGAGTTTGAAAATACCGAATTTATGCGAGTTCCACAGGACAGATTCAGTGTTAATTTGGTGTTCCGATTCTTGATTAGTGACTCTACAGAACAAAAGGCGTTTTTGAAATTAAAGTTTTGTATTAATTTTTTATGTTCTGCAGATTGAGAATTGAGAATGCGTGTATATGTAGCTTTGAGGCATTTCTCTCTTGTTTTCTTTCTTTCTTTCTTTCTTTCTTTCTTTCTTTCTTTCTTTCTTTCTTTCTTTCTTTCTTTCTTTCTTTCTTTCTTTCTTTCTTTCTTTCTTTCTTTCGTTCGCTCTTTCTTTCTTTCTTTCTTTCTTTCTTTCTTTCTTTCTTTCTTTCTTTCTTTCTTTCTTTCTTTCTTTCTTTCTTTCTTTCTTTCTTTCTTTCTTTCTTTCTTTTTTTCTTTCTTTCTTTCTTTCGTTCGTTCTTTCTTTCTTTCTTTCTTTCTTTCTTTCTTTCTTTCTTTCTTTCTTTTTTTCCTTCATTTTTTCCTTCGTTCGTTCGTTTGTTCGTTCGTTCGTTCATTCGCTCGTTCATTCGCTCGTTCGTTCGTTCGTTCGTTCGTTCCTTTATTTCTTTCTTTCTTTCTTTGTTCTCTACCTTTCTACTTTCCTTTCCTTTCTTTCGTTCGTTCGTTCGTTCGTTCGTTCGTTCGTTCGTTCGTTCGTTCGTTCGTTCGTTCGTTCGTTCGTTCGTTCGTTCGTTCGTTCGTTCGTTCGTTCGTTCGTTCGTTCGTTCGTCTCTTCAGTCCTTCTCTCCGATCCTCTCTGTCTCTCAGTTTCATTTTAATCCCGTCTACGTCCCGTTGAAAAATATATATGTTTTTCAACAGAAAAAATACGGTTTTTCTGTCTCTCTCTCTTTTTTTTCAACAAAGCAGCTTCCTTATCCATAACAAAAAAAAAAACAAAAAGCTAAAACAAGTACGTCAATGCTATTATTAGCGTGCTCTAGCTTGACTACCATTAGTATCCCGCGGTTTTAGTGTAGTATCGTTGCCTCTAAACACAAATTCAACGTTTAACAAGATTTCAAAACACCTTTACCAATAAAATAATTATCTATGATCAAATCTATTGCATTATCCTGTTAAACTCTGCCAAAAATTAGAAGAAAAAAAATTATAATATTTTTTTTTTCAGCGAGCGAAATTCTAGTATGGATGAGCATTCCTTCGTCCATGGCCAAACATTTTTCGTTTATAAGCTTTGGCAACAGAAATCATTGCATGACAACTATAACAAATATGAAAATATGGTTAACATAAAAACGGGGTGGAGGGGGGAGGGGAGATAGGTTTCCTCCCTTCATAAAAATCAACATGTGAGTTGAGTTTGTTTGCTGTGTTGTTCTCTCCTGTGCCACCATAGGTTTTTCTCCAGGTTCTCTGGTTTTCCTCCCTCCGCAAAGATCAGTATTAGAAATGAGAGTCGTACATGTGTATAGAACTATTCCAAGTATCAAGGATTGTGGATGCACGGCCCCACAAGCGTCTAACTATCGGCATAAATATTTTTTTTTGATTTATTTTTGTGAATTAGCTTTGAACATGCCATCCAAGTAGAAGTAATGGCCAGATTCCACCACTCCCTGTTTTGGTAGTAAATGTTGCATAATCTATGTTATACTCATTTTCCCTACCAGTCATTTCCATCAAGTGCTATACTTGCACAGACGAAAAATGCGAAAACCAGGAAGAGAAAACATGTTCCGCGAGCTCGGGTTCCTCGATGACATATGACGCATGTTTGAAAGGAGTGGCCGGGGACAAAATTTCCAAGAGCTGTACTAACAAAGACATGTGCGAGGCTGCCAAGGGAGCCTGCGAGAGTGACGCCGATTGCGACGGCGTCTATTGCTGTGAAGGTGATCTGTGTAACGGTGGTGCACCCTTGAAGCCTCTGACGTTCCTGACTCTCCTCGCCATGGCTCTTGCTGTTGCTAAGTACCTGATGTAGCCATGGCAATAGGCCACAAGAACACAAGCACATGTAAACATGATATCTTTTAAGGAGATTTTGCAAGAATAATCAAAGTTTACTTTGTCAACTAGCTAGCACAAAAAATTTTCAAAAAGTTTACCGTTATTCTGGAAGTATTGGAAAACCGTAAATAACTAAAAATGTTAATGAGAAAAGCACAGAAATGTCAAAAATTGGACAATAAAAAATACGTTATAAATATTTTCTTTCTTCCCTTCTTTCTTTCTTTCTTTCTTTCTTTCTTTCTTTCTTTCTTTCTTTCTTTCTTTCTTTCTTTCTTTCTTTCTTTCTTTCTTTCTTTCTTTCTTTCTTTCTTTCTTTTTTTCTTTTTTTCTTCTTCGCTCTTTTCCCTTGCTTTCCCATTTCTTAAGACTTTGACGTTCCGTCCGTTTTTTCTGCTTCCTTCAGTGGGAAGAAATTACGCTTTTAAAAATGACGATGACGTAGGTGAAAACCAGCATTTTACTCATGCTATGAAATAAGGAGATATTCTATACAAATTCGTTTAGAAATCTTATTCAAATGGTCTTCATTCAGGTCTAATTTTGGAGCAAATTTCCGAATAGTTTTGACTCAGCCGTTTTGTGTTTGAGACAAGGGTGATACTTGCCAGGAATAATGTACCAGACTTGGCACAGGTAGCCCAAGCTGAGTCTGTACTCCTCCTGAAAAATCACTTCGATTTGTTTTTTACTATAACAGGCAAAGAAAAGATCCAAAAACGAAGAAAAAGTTTGAAAGAAAAAACCGTTTCAAGCATGCGCTAGCTACGTGCGCGAGCGATTCGTCATCTTATCGGTCTGTCCTCTTATCGAACATGGCTCTCAGCCAATCAGCGCGCGAGAAATTTACAAGTTATGGTAAAATTAATCTTCTAGGATTTATTTTTTATTTTTTTTGTTTGGAGTGATGAATGATGAATAAATGATCAGATCATTTCAATAGCTTGGTCTATGTATTGAAAACAGTTCAAAGAAAAAATACTTCCAATACTTTCAATAATATCGATATTTCTGTTAACAACTTTATGAATATTGATCACGGTAAGGCTTGGACTTTCTTGGACTTTAATTGGCTAATATGAATGTACCACGTGAGGTTTTTGATTGACACATGCCAATATATCAAATCGTGTTAAATATCACCTTAACGAACTCAGAAGGTACCACTTTGGACAAACAGCCAAGAAAGCAAGACAAGTTTGACTTCAGAGATCTAGACAACCTCAAGAAAAATGAAGCTTTCCATTCTTGCCCTTTGCATTCTGCTAACTGTCGTTCCAGCAGGTAAGAATGTAAGCCGTATTAAAAATATTCTTTATATCTGCAAAATATACAACATCTAATATGAAATAAGTAGTGAGAGAGAAAATGAATTGATAAATTATAATTTTTTCAAAACTCCCAGATAAATATTGCCATCAATAATACCAAACAATTTCGTCATATGAAATAATGCAAGTTTAAATTAAAGCAAAGCTTCTAAATTGATATAAAATTAAATAATAGGATGCAGTTATGATAAAGTCAAACAGACTGAAAAAAAAAAAAAAAAAAAGATTTTTAATTCGACTCAAAGTAATAAGAAAGAATAATATTCGAAATCTTTTAGAAATCTTGGCAATTTTACTAAAACGTATAATTTCGTAGGAAATATGATATCTGGCAAATGCCTATATTATTTCTAAAGTAGCTAAAATGTTTAAGAAAGCTCTAGAAACTTGATTAACTTTGGAGTTTTGAAAACCTGAATTTATTCTTTGCAATTTGTCGTTGTGAACCGGAAGAAAAAAAGGAAAAAAGAAAAGAAAAGAAAAGAAAAGAAAAGAAAAAAAAAAAAATGAATTTTCAAAAATATTTTGGAAAGTAAAATAAGAGATTTCTTTTAATTCTCTTTGTCGGAGTCAGAATTGATCGGTTTCTAAAATAAACCCAGTAAATATTTTCTTAAACGTAACAAGCAGACTACCTCTATTTTATCATTCCAGAGTTTGTTTTGAAAAGTTTACTGAGAAAACAATTATGTGTGCTTATAAAACTCATGAATAATTAATGAGGAAAACACAATAGAAATTATTGTCCGTGGAGGAGGTTGTATATCTGATACAAAATCGTCCTGATTTGCATAAACTTTAACTCCAATTTTCTCAGCCAAATTCAATTTTATCTTTAAAATTTTAGTAGAACATGAATGTTTACGCCTAGACGTTTCATAAGTAATGTACAATATTCGTGTCCGTGTTGTATCAGATATACAATCACTCGCCTTCGGCTCGTGGTAGTATATCTGATACGACACGGCCACTCATATTGTATACATTACATAACAAAGTAAAACCCACGCATTGCAGATTGTAAGGCTAAAAAAAAATTCTTGGATTCTAAATCTAGCATTTATAACTGATTTCTCATAGTTATTTGACTGAACAGAATTAGTAGATTTTGAAAATACCGAATTTATGCGAGTTCCACAGGACCGATTCAGTGTTTATTTGGTTTTTCGATTCTTGATTAGTGACTCTTTATAACAAAAGGCGTTTTTGAAATTGAAGTTTTTTATTAATTTTTTATGTTCTGCAGATTAAGAATTGAGAATGCTTGTACATGTAGCTTTGAGGCATATCTCTCTTTCTTTCTTTCTTTCTTCCTTTTTTTTTTTTTTCGTTCGTTCGTTCGTTCGTTCGTTCGTTCGTTCGTTCGTTCGTTCGTTCGTTCGTTCGTTCGTTCGTTCGTTCGTTCGTTCGTTCGTTCCTTCCTTCCTTCCTTCCTTCCGATCCCCTCTCTCTCTCATTTTACTCCATTCTACGTCCCTTCAAATAATAATACCTCTTTTTCAACGAAAAAATACGTAGTTTTTTTTGTTTTTGTTTTTTCTTATCCACACTTCCTTATCCAAAACAAAAAACAAAAAGCTACGAGGGAAGCTAAAACAAGTACGTCAACTGATAAATGCCATTATTAGCGTGTTCTAGCATGACTGCCATTAGTATCATGCGGTTTGAGTGTAGTATCATTGACTCCAAACACAAATTCAACGTTTAGCAAGATTTCAAAACACTTACGCATTATCCTGTTAAACTCTGCCAAAAGTTTAAAAAAAAAAAAAAAAAATTTTTTTTTCTTTCACGCGAGCGAAATTATAGTATGGATCAGCATTCCTTCGTCCATGGCCAAACATTTTTCGTTTCTAAGCTTTTGCAACAGAAATCATTGCATGACAAATATACCAAACATAAGAATATAGTTAAAATAAAAACGGGGTGGAGGGGGGGGGGGGGGAGGGAGGGGGGTTTCCTCCCTCCATAAAAATCAACATGTGAGTTGAGTTTGTTTGATGTGTTGTTCTCTCCCTTGCCACAAGGGTTTTTCTCCAGGTTCTCTGGTTTTCCTCCCTCCATAAAAATCAACATGTGAGTTGAGTTTGTTTGATGTGTTGTTCTCTCCCTTGCCACGAGCGTTTTTCTCCAGGTTCTCTGGTTTTCCACCTCCATAAAAATCAACATGTGAGTTGAGTTTGTTTGATGTGTTGTTCTCTCCCTTGCCACGAGGGTTTTTCTCCAGGTTCTCTGGTTTTCCTCCCTCCACAAAATCAACATGTGAGTTGAGTTTGTTTGATGTGTTGTTCTTTCCCTTGCCACGAGGGTTTTCTCCAGGTTCTCTGGTTTACCTCCCTCCATGAAAATCAACATGTGAGTTGAGTTTGTTTGATGTGTTGTTCTCTCCCTTGCCACGAGGGTTTTTCTCCAGGTTCTCTGGTTTTCCTCCCTCCATAAAATCAACATGTGAGTTGAGTTTGTTTGATGTGTTGTTCTCTCCCTTGCCACGAGGGTTTTCTCCAGGTTCTCTGGTTTTCCTCCCTCCGCAAATATCAATATTAGAATTGACAGTCGTACGTGTGTATAGAACTATTCGAATGTAGTAAGGATTGTGGATGAAAGATGCACGGCCCCACAAACGTCAAGCTATCGCGCATTTTTTTATTTTTTTTATTTATTTTTTTGCGATAGATAAATGTTTCATAATTTAAGTTTTATTCATTTTCTGCATTTTCCCCGGCAGCATTTTCCATCAAGTGCTATACCTGCACCGACGAGAAGTGCGAAAGTCAGGAAGAGAAAACGTGTTCGAATTCGAGTCCCTCGAATGAATATAACGCATGTTTCAAAGCAGTGGCCGGGGACAAAATTTCCAAAAGTTGTACTACCAGTGACATGTGCAAGACTACCAAAGTAGCCTGCGATAATAACGCCGATTGCGACGGCGTCTATTGCTGTGACAGTGATCTGTGTAACGGAGGTGTACCCTTGAAGCCTGTGACGTTCCTGACTCTCCTCGCCATGGGTCTTGCTGTTGCTAAGTACCTGATGTAACCATGGCAATAGGCCACGAGAACACAAGCACATTTATGTGCAATCCTCAATAATCTAAAAAAATGCCATGTGTGGCCTTGAAAAGCTGCTTCAACCCATGCAAAGTCATCTAAGTTATATATATTCATTATTCAATTATATTATATTGTATATTCATAACTGCTTGCGAGAAATTAGAGATTTAAGAATCTCAGGCGCAATCAAACACTGCTCTTGGCTGATCTAAGTCAGGGCACGATTAACTCAAAGATCGAACCCTGAAACAACCTCTAAGCTGATCTAAGTCAAGGCATGGCTAACCCATGGCCACAGATTGAGCCCTGAAACAACCTCTGGGTTGATCTAAGTCAGAGCACGGCTAACTCATAGATAGGTACCATATACGACGTTCCTACCTTTCGGCAATAATAAGAGCATTTTCGTAGAAATGCTTGTCATTCCACTACTTTCACTACTAACATTATAATCGAATCTACTACACTATATCTACAAATCCTTTCGATATTTAATGTAGTTTTGAACATTTTATTCCTTAAAGTCTCAGTATCGTGCTAGTATCTTATCGGTCTGTCCTCTTATCGAACATGGCTCTCAGCCAATCAGCGCGCGAGAAATTTACAAGTTATGGTAAAACAGTCGATTGAGCCGTTTTTGGACAATTTTAAAGGTCTAATTTCTTATCCCAAACAAGAAAGTTCAAAATTAAAAGTTGACTTCGCGATCGGATTCTCGGCGAACAAAAACTTGCAGTGAACACTGCTAAATCCTATGTATAATATCTATTTATCTGATATCTATTTATTAGATTTTATTAACTACTTACCAGCAGGGATAAGAGCAGCAAGAACGCAAAGTGTTACAATCAGAAGCTTCATCTTGGTTTCTCTAAACGAGGATAATTTGTAGACCAACTTGAATCAAACGAGTCGTACTTGGTAGATGCTTGTCAAGAAAGACACTGCCCTTTAGTGAATTGGATGGCTTTATTTAAACTAGATCATATCAAGCTGTGTATTCCTTTGTTGGGTGAACATCAAGGATAGAGACCGCCAGTGAACAAAATAAATTGACTCAATGATGATACAACTCAGGCCCGTAACCAGGGGGGAGCACAGGGTGCACGTGCACCCCCCATCAGACCAAAGGGTCCGCTTTTTATCAACATTTGTTTGTTAAAGTTAATAAAGTTCATTATTATTATTATTGCTTGAAAACAAAAAAAAAAATACAGATTTAATGTTAATCAAAAAATTAAACCACTATCATTTCCCAGTTTTCTCCATTTGTTTCTTTTTTCCAATAATGTGTTGGGTTACCTGTGGTACACTACACTTAGATCCATTTTTACTTGATGTGCACCCCCCCGGTAAATGTTCTGGTTACGGCCCTGTAACTCACAGCACGTACCCAGTAGTTCTGGCGTTGCGTTTAAGCTTTTCCGTCTTACTCTCGCTAAAACTCGTTTCGTTAGTCATATTGTTGCTTTCGATCCTTTTGTTCTCCTTTATTTTATGGCTTCCTTTTTTTCTTATTGGTTTGTTTTCTCTCTCCTCTACTATATAAACATCTTTCTCACACTTACTTTCTATTGACTTCGACGAAGGACTAACGTCCGAAACGTCAGTTTCTATTTTCACTACGGTGTAAAACTTATTGTCTCACCTCACCAATTAACAAACCACTAAGGAGATGGTAAGCTTTTTAACTCCTTTTCTTATTTCTAGTTCTGGCGTTGCGTTTAAGCTAGCTTTTCTTTTTCATTTTTCTTTTTCTTTCTCGAAGCAGGTTGTCAAGTCCAGCGATTGAACGCGAGACGCATTACGCCACACTTGCTGTCTTGAATAAGAATAGTGCCAGGCCAGTTCAATTTAAAATCAAAATTTTTTTGGGCGTATCTGGGATTTTGAGCGCTCTTTTAAAAGCCCTTAAATAGTGAGTTATTTTGTTGGGCGTTTAGCCGTACCAGAACTACCGTATAAGAACCATTGCCAGAAATATTGGACATTGTCAGCGGTGTTACGCATGAATGAAAATGAAGTGGTTTTCTAGAGGAAAAATATAACTACATGGTTTCCAAGCTCATATTTGTATTCAACTATGATGTTAGCAAAACAATTCTTACCAAAAAATAGTTACTAGACAATCAAAAGAACAACTATTATTTTTCTGCTGATAAGTATCACCATAGGAAGCCCATGAAGGACAAGAAACAAGTTTCAAACGTAAATCGTTAATTTAAGCTTCCTTATTGTATCTCAGCAGTCAATAGGAGCTTGTAAAAACAAAATGGCGATATTTAGGGGGTTTGGAAGCTTTTTGGAGCAGTTCTCTGTGGTTTCTTGTCATTTTTAACTGAAAGCTACGAGCCAACAACGCGTCGAATCGCTTCAAATTTAACCTAACTTCAAGCTTCTTGGGAACCTACATTCTGAAGGCATGCTGTCTATTTTGAGCGGTTTTGGATTTATTAAACACTCGTTTGGTGATATCGAGGAGGAGCTCTTTTACTTTTAAATTTTTTCGAGCTCAAATAAGACGATTTTGGGGTCAAGTGTGGCCAGATTTATAGACGATGTATGGAATCTAGAGCTTTCAAAGCCTTTCGAAGGCAAGTAGTCCGGGAACCAATATGTCGCATAATTCAATGATCATTTTACGCTTATTTAGTAGCTTGTAGGGTGGGTTGTTTGTCGCGATGTGGAGCTCAGAGGAAATAAAACCCTATTCGCCGTAAACAGAGGAAGCTCTATATTCCCCATACATTTCCTATAAGACTCGGCGGCTATTTTGTAAGCTGAAACGCATCATTGCGCATGTATGAGCAGGCTCATGTCCCATATTTCTGGCAATGCTTTATATACAGCTATTTCAACAACAAAAAATGTTGAAGTGGCGGTAGGCGAGTGGGGATCGGTGATTGGCGAGGTAAAATAGGAAAGTAAAATGAGACTTTTTCAATTATTTTTTTTCTATTATTTTTTCTTTAATTTTTATATGACAAAGTTCCCAATAATAGATTTTTGAGTTTCAACATTTTACACTACAATGATTTGGTTACAATTATTTATTGAAAGGAAAGCAATTTAATCAGTTATAGCTATCTGTGCAATGTTCTATTTATTGATCTATTTTAACTTTACAAACACGAATTAAAAATTATTTTTATAATTGAATTTTGAATTTGATGAAGCTATGTTTTAAAAGTGAGTGAGAGATGACATTTTGTCGTCGCCCGTTGCCATGGTTACATCAGGTACTTAGCAACAGCAAGACCCATGGCGAGGAGAGTCAGGAACGTCACAGGCTTCAAGGGTGCACCTCCGTTACACAGATCACTGTCACAGCAATAGACTTCACAGTTTCCTGTTTTCTTGCATCGATCCTCGGCTTCACTGCACCCTGCTTTGGTACCGCAGCCCTTAGTAACCGCATCACCTGATTTCACCTTCCCGCACCTATCAGACCCGACTGGACACGTGGTCTTCCCAGTTACGCAGTTTGCAGTAGCATTACTGCATTTATAGCAATCGAGGGATAGAGCTGAAAATTAAATAAATAAATAAAACTAGTCATTGCATATTGCAAATTGTTACAGTGCGAATCGAAAAACCGTGGGCACCCAGAAATATTTTAGAAATCGTGCCTCGCTCGTTGAATAATCTGAAACAACTCTCTAACTGCAATAGATTCGACTGATTTGTAGTCAAATAAACTTCTTGTAGTTAGAGAGTTTCATATTGTTTTCAACGAACGATAAACAATATATTTCCCACGGTTTTTCCATTTGCACTGTTATGATGCACAACATTACACATAAAGTCAATCGTTCCTCGGCAAAGACACGATCTATCTTGGCCACTTTTTATGATTACTATAAGTATTATATTTAGTATTTAGTTATATTTAGAATGTTTTTAACACTAGTAAGGTATATGGCTATAATATTAGGTGAAGAGCCATATTTGTGGACACTCTGATGTTTACTTCTTTGCGCGAGAAAACAAATCATATCTCAGAATGTCACGCTAGCATGATATTAGTCTATTCAATCGAATTGCACACTTAAGTGATTTTGAAGATGTAAGACATCTAGAATGTTCTAATTTGTATATACCTCTTTCAAAAAACGTTGTCATAGCCGATAGGCAATCGGAAATAGGTCATTCCAAGATCCGACAATCTTAGCCTAGGTACTTAGACATGTTTGGACAGCGCTCTTGTCATCGTCTGATGAAATGCAATGGACGATTGCATGCCGAGGAGCACTGTCGGAACAGGCCCAACCACATAAAAAATTCGCTTTGTTTATCAAAAATATATATTGCAAAATAGTAATATAGAATGTTTGAGAACTTTTACCAGCATAAGAAAAACAATAAACATTCCATTTTAAAGAAATTTAGTTTCCACGCATTGCTAACAGTTTTATTTAGTCACACATTTTAATTTTCTTTTCCTGTTTTCTAAAGCATGTAAGAATGCAGAAAGTTAGAAAAACGAATAATATTTCAAAGAATTCCATAGCGAGAAGGACGTAACTTCTCTCGAGATTTCTCCTACATTACATATATTTACAAACTTTGGTTATATTTTTACTAGCGAGACACAATATTGTCTAGAAATTGTAATTGGAAAACATTAACTTAAACGGAAATTACAGTCTGTTGCCGAGAGAATCGTTTCATAGACAATTTCAAAAGTCAAATTCTTATTCCAAGAAAGAACAGACCAGTAGCTTCTATTAATGATATCTATTTATTAGATTTTATTAACTACTTACCAACAGGGATATTTCACCAGAAAGATGTATAAGAAGTTCCTTCAATCCCTACTACAATCAATCTTGTCTATACCACTATCTTATACAATTCAATTTATTAATTTGATTAACTTAATGCAAGGAAAAAGACGTCAAGGTCGTTTCTAAGACAATTTCAAAAGTCTAAGTTCTTATTCCGAGAACGAACAATCCAAATATAAGTTTCGCGATCGTACTCTTGGCGAGAAAACACTTGCAGTCAATACTGCTAAATTGTACTCATAATGATAACTAGTTAATATTCATTATTCATTTTTCTTTCTTTTTTTTTTCATTTTTTTTTAATGATTGCTTCCTAGCAGGGATAGGAACAGGAAAACCGCAAAGTGATTCAATGAGAAGTTGACATGAAGTCGAAACATGTCACCCTGAGTACTCAAAGTTGTCGTTTTATTTATCAAGAAGTAATATAGTAAAATAGAAATATGGGGTTTCCATAACATTTACAGGTATGAGAAAGAACTTTGAAGAAATTTTTTGCAAACTTCCACGTCTTCCTGATAGTTATATTAAGAAATTGTAGATTTTTTCCTGTTCTCTCTAACATTTGAGAAGACGGAAATTATACAAATGATTGAAATTAAGGTGTGCCAGACCTGTCTCAAAGTTTATCAAACTCAGTAATAAATCCATTTGAATTCAAACTTAGAAAAAAAACGAATAATGTTTGAAGGAATTTGACAGAAATAGCCGTGTCTTCTCTCGAGATAGCAAACTAAACTTCATAAATGTTTGAAAACTTCACTAGCAAAATCCCTTTTAAGAAATTTCCTTGTCTCTTCGTTGGAAACTATTATTTTATACAATTCGATTCATTAATTTAATTCATTTAATGCTCAAAGAAAGAAAGAAAAATCAGTCGATTGAGCCGTGTCTTGGACATTTTTAAAGGTCTAATTTCGTATCCCAAACAAGAAAGTTCAAAATCAAAAGTTGACTTGGCGATCGGATTCTCGGCGAGCAAAATCTTGCAGTAAACACTGCTAAATCCTATGTATAATATTTATTTATCTGATATCTATATATTAGATTTTATTAACTACTTACCAGAGGGGATAAGAGCAGCAAGAACGCAAAGTGTTACAATCAGAAGCTTCATCTTGGTTTCTCTAAACGAGGATAATTTGTAGACCAACTTGAATCAAACGAGTCGTACTTGGTAGATGCTCGTCAGGAAAGACACTGCTCTTATAAGGGAATTGGATAACTTTATTTAAATTGTTTTAAACGACAAGTCCCGGATGAGAATTACGGTATTAATCAAATGCATTGCTTGGGCTCCCTGTGTTCGCACCGAGCCTCGCTTCATTCACGTACTTGCGAGAACTCAAAGTGGGCTATTAAATTACTCTACTGTTCAACCGGTTTATATGATATACACAGACCTATGAAAGAAAACTTACTAGATATCAACCTGAGTATTCCTTTGTTGGGTGAGCATGAAGGATAAAGACCGCCAGTGATCAAAATAAATTGACTCAATGATGATATAACGTACCAGCTGAGTTGATGGCCTTCCCCGAAAAAAATAAATAATGCGTCACTACTTTTGGTTCTTTTTTTCGAGCATTTTCCGAGTATAAAATGTAGACTTTTCTTGTTGATTGAAATATAGTTCCGCCATGAGTTCGACTAGTGTTTACGATTAATTTAGAGAAGAAAGAATTCGTATTTCATCAATTCTTTTGGCAAAATAATTGGAAATGCTAGTCAAAATACAATGTCGAATCCTCAATTCTGATTGGTTGATTTGCGTTTGTTCTGAAGGTCAACTCAGCTGGTACGGTACTGACTTACAGCATCCACATGGTAGTTTTTTGTCTTCACAGTTCAGCAATTAACGTTTGCTCAGCTGACCATGTATATGAAGAATGAACTAGCGATTAATATCTTAATTATTTGACACATCATCCGTAACTACACGTTCTTCCTGCTCTTATCCCTGTGGACGGCTCTCCAGTACGCAGTCAGTAACGAAGTGGACAGTCCTAGTGAAGTATATTCCTTTAATTGTGCAAGTGACAAAGTATCAAAAAGCACTGTTTCTGTTGAAGTATATATAAATCATTGCTTAGCTCAAAATGCCGAGATTTCTCACTGCGAAATTTGGCAGAAAACACCGGATCCATAACTGTCTAAAGGGGATATCGATTGCAATATAGACGCTTAATTTGCAGCACGTTGGAATGCAGCTGAATTTAGAGGACAAAACAATAGGTTCGAATTCTCAGGAGATTGAAACAAATTGTTTTGTCCTCCAAATTGAGCTGCTTTAACGTCAAATGAAAGATTTCTGGTATATTTCTTGGCGAGCCAGCACTTGCAGTGAACTGTGCTAAAAATATCTATCTTTCAAATGTATCCATCCGTTACTTAATTATTAGATTCAGATAACCACTTACCAGAAGGGATACGAGTAGCAAGAACGCAAAGTGTCACAATGAGAATATTCATTTTGCGTTAAACATTTATAATAAAACATATCGTATTATTTACATTAAACTTTACTAATTTTTGAAAAAGAACTTCCAGAGAGATAATTTTTTTTTTTTTAGATTTCTTATTTTCATCTAGGTATCTTTTTAATGAGTAAATACGCTCCACTGGATTTTGTACGCAGTATACGTATATTTAGAAGAAGAAAATAAGACATTGGAGTAGAGACAGAGAGAGAGGATGCATTTGCTATTCCTTGCAAGTTGCCTCATGCTAAATTTCTTAAATCAAAACTGATAAAACAAATGAATAATGAATATCAAATAGTTATCATTGTAGGTAGAATTTAGCAGTGTTTCCTGCAAGTGTTTGCTCGCCAAGAGTACGATCGCAAAACTTACATTTCGATTGTTCTTTCTCGGAATAAGAACTTAGACTTTTGAAATTGTCTTAGAAACGACCTTGACGTCTTTTTCCTTGCATTCAATTAATTAAATTAATAAATTCAATTGTATAAGATAGTTTGAAATGGTATAGACAAGATTGATTGTGGTAGGGATTGAAGGAACTTCTTATACATCTTTCTGGTGAAATATCCTTGCTGGTAAGTAGTTAATAAAATCTAATAAATAGATATAGTATAAATAGATATTATACATAGGATATAGCAGTGTTCACTGCAAGTTTTTGCTCGCCGAGAATCTGATCGCGAACTCAACTTTGAATTTTAGCTTTCTTGTTTGGGATAAGAAAGTAGAACTTTAAGATTGTCCAAGAAGCGACTCAATCGACTGATTTTTCTTTCTTTCTTTGAGCATTAAATTAACTAAATTAATATATCGAATTGTATAAGATAATAGTTTCCAATGTAGAGACAAGAGTGAAGGAAACTTCATAAAAGGATTTTTCTAGTAAACTTTTGAAATATTTAAAAAGTTTCTCTATCTATCAAATTTCTTCAAACATTATTCAAACAATCTTCAAACAAATATAAAACTTCTTAATAAAACTATCACTGAAACTATTTTCTTGAGAAACAAAACGAATATTTTTGTGTGCTTAGACATTTTCCGACAGTGCTCCTGCATGCAATCGTCCATGGCTTTTCATCAGACGATGACAAGAGCGCTGTCGAAACATGTCTAAGTACCTAGGCTAAGATTGTCGTTCAATTTATCAAGATATTAGCTAAGTTTTTGCTCTCAAGACTAAGTAATTCAATGTATATTTTTTGTAAACAAGGTGACAAAAGTTTGCTATACCTATTTCAAAAAAGGTTGTCATCGCAGAAGGTGAAAGGCGATAGGCGATAGAACATTCCCAGACGGAAATAAGTCATAAGCATACTAAACACGAATAATCTGGTCAAACAGGTTTCGTTGACTACAAACAACATGTAATAGCTCAACACAAACTCCATTTTCATGAGGAGAATAAGAAGCAGAAACACACGTTACTCCAGCTTCGTTTGGATCTTGGAATGACCTATTTCCTATCGCCTATCGGCTATGACAACTTTTTTAAACAGATATATACAAATTAGAACATTCTAGATGTCTTACATCTTCAAAATCACTTAAGTGTGCAATTCGATGGAATAGACTAACATCAGTCATAATAGCGTGACATTCTGAGATATTTGTTTTCTCGGGCAAAGAAGTTAACATCAGAGTGTCCACAAATATGGCTCTTCACCTAATATTATAGTCATATACCTTACTAGTGTTAAAAACATTCTAAATATAACTATATACTAAATATAATACTTATAGTAATCATAAAAAAAGTGTGTGATAAGATTGAAATGAACAACAACTGAAAGCTTTGATATTAATCCAATGATATCTATGACAGACTTCCCTTGAGCATTGGTAATAGATTTGTGTGAACATATTCGAATATTAATCTCCCAATGTCCTAAGAAAAGTGATAATTAACTGTAGGCTACTAAGTATAAATTTTTGAATGTCCCTCGGTTATCAAGAATCAAATATTTGCGAAAGTTTGCGTGTCGTGAAAGTCGTGAAGACATATCAATATCCGTATTGAAAAATGAATATGAAAGTCAAAATAGAATCAAGTTTTTTTTATATTTTTTTTCCCTATTGTTATTAGGATTGCAGTAATAGAAATTAAGCATGAGGTAACTTGCAAGGAATAGCAAATGCATCCTCTCTCTCTGTCTCTGTCTCTACTCCAATGTCTTATTTTCTTCTTCTTCTAAATATACTGCGTGAGAAATCCAGTGGAGCGTATTTACTCATTAAAAAAGTACCTAGATGAAAATAAGAAATCTAAAGAAAAAAGATAACTCTCTGGAAGTTCTTTTTCAAAAATTAGTAAAGTTTAATGTAAAAAATACCATAAGTTTTATTATAAATGTTTAAAGCAAAATGAATATTCTCATTGTGACACTTTGCGTTCTTGCTACTCGTATCCCTTCTGGTAAGTGGTTATCTGAATCTAATAATTAAGTAACGGATGGCTACATTTGAAAGATAGATATTTTTAGCACTGTTCACTGCAAGTGCTGGCTCGCAAACAAATATACCAGAAATCTTTCACTTGACGTCAAAGCAGCTCAATTTGGAGGACAAAACAATTTGTTTCAATCTCCTGAGAATTGGAACCTATTGTTTTGTCCTCTAAATTCAGCTGTATTCCAACGTGCTGCAAACTAAGGGCCTATATCGAATCCCCTGTAGGCATTTATGGATCCGGTGTTTTCTGCCAGATTTCGCAGTGAAAATTCGCATTTTGAGCTAAGCAATGTTGTGTGTATACTTCAACAGAAACAGTGCTTTTTAATACTTTGTCATATGCACAATTAAAGGAATATACTTCACTAGGACTGTCCACTTCGTTACTGACTGTGTACTGAAGAGCCGTCCACAGGGATAAGAGCAGGAAGAACGTGTAGTTACGGATGATGTGTCAAATAATTATGATATTAATCGCCAGTTCCTTCTTCATATGCATGGTCAGCTGAGCCAAGGTTAATTGCTAAACTGTGGAGATAATTGAGTCAATTTCTTTTGTTCACTGGCGGTCTTTATCCTTCATGTTCACCCAACAAAGGAATACTCAGGTTGTTGTTACGTATACAGTACAAGATTTTACTACTTACTTTCAAAGCTCTCAATAACTGTGCTCCATCATATTTTTCTGACCTACTTCAAGTTTACAAACCTGCAAGAACCTTAAGATCTTCTGGCCTTAATCTTCTGTCTAAACCCTCTTACAACCTAAATTCTTATGGTAAGAGGGCCTTTTCCTACGCGGCTCCTGAGCTGTGGAACTTTTTGCCTAATGATATCAGATCCTGCACTGAACTTTCTACTTTTAAAAGCCTACTTAAAACCTGGCTCTTCAAGCAAGCATATCCTGTTTTAATTAGTTAAGAATTAACCATGGGATATATGTATATATGTATTTTCCTTTTTAATACATTTTTATTAATTATATAGAATTAGTTTAGATTTACTGTATATATAATTTTATAAATTATTTTCCCCCTACAATTGTAAAGCGGTGTTGAGCTCTTGTAATTGCCGCTATAGAAAATAAAGTTCTTCTTCTTCTTCTTCTTCTTATTATTATGTTATCTAGTTAGTTTTCTATCATAGTTCTGTGTATATCATTGAACAGTAGAGTAATTTAATAGCCCATTTTGAGTTTTCGCAAGTACGGGAAGAAAGCTAGGCTCGTGCGAACACAGGGAGCCCAAGCAATGCATTTGATTAATACCATAATTATCATCCGGGACTTGTCGTTTAAAACAATTTAAATAAAGTTATCCAATTCCCTTATAAGAGCAGTGTCTTTCTTGACAAGCATCTTAACAAGTACGACTCGTTTGATTCAAGTTGGTCTACAAATTATCCTCGTTTAGAGAAACCAAGATGAAGCTTCTGATTGTAACATTTTGTGTTCTTGCTGCTCTTATCCCTGCTGGTAAGTAGTTTATAAAATCTAATAAATAGATATAGTATAAATAGATATTATACATAGGATTTAGCAGTGTTCACTGCAAGTTTTTGCTCGCCGAGAATCTGATCGCGAAGTCAACTTTTAATTTTGAACTTTCTTGTTTGGGTAAGAAATTAGACCTTTAAAATTGTCCAAGAAACGGCTCAATCGACTGATTTTTCTTTCTTTCTTTGAGCATTAAATGAACTAAATTAATAAATCGAATTGTTTAAGACAATAGTTTCCAACGAAGAGACAAGGAAATTTCTTAAAAGGGATTTTGCTAGTGAAGTTTTCAAACATTTATGAAGTTTAGCTTGCTATCTCGAGAGAAGATACGGCTCTCGCTGTCAAATTCCTTCAAACATTATTCGTTTTTTTCTAAGTTTCAATTCAAATGGATTTAATATTGAGTTTGATGAACTTTGAGACAGGTTTGGCACACCTTAATTTCAATTATTTGCATAATTTCCGTCTTCTCAAATGTTAGAGAGAACAGGAAAAAATTTACAATTTCTTAATCACGGGCCAGATCAGTTGAAAAAAGTTTTTACTTTATCTGAATACCCAAATAAAGATTTATTATTATTATTAATGTAACTTTCAAGAAGACGTGGAAGCTTGCAATAAATTTCTTCAAAGTTCTTTCTCATACCTGTTAACGTTATGGAAACCCAATATTTCTATTTTACTATATTACTTCTTGATAAATAAAACGACAACTTTGAGTACTCAGGGTGACATGTTTCGACATTGCTCCTGCAATTTCAGTAACACAACAATGTCAAGTTCTCATTGAATCACTTTGCGTTTTTCCTGTTCCTATTCCTGCTAGGAAGCAATCATGAAAACAAAATAAAATAAATGAATAATGAATATTAAGTAGTTATTATTATAGGTAGAATTTAGCAGTGTTTCCTGCAAGTGTTTGCTCGCCAAGAGTACAGTCGCGAAACTTATATTTCGATATAAGTTAATAAATTGATTGTATAAGATAGTTTCAAATGCTATAGACACGATTGATTGTGGTAGGGACTGAAGGAACTTCTTATACATCTTTCTGGTAATAAAATATCCCTGCTGGTAAGTAGTTTATAAAATCTAATAAATAAATATAGTATAAATAGATATCATACATAGGATTTAGCAGTGTTCACTGCAAGTTTTTGCTCGCCGAGAATCTGATCGCGAAGTCAACTTTGAATTTTTAGCTTTCTTGTTTGGGTTAGGAAAGTACACCTATAAAATTGTCTTAGAAACGACTCAATGGACTGATTTTTCTTTCTTTCTTTGAGCATTAAATTATCTAAATTAATATATCGAATTGTATAAGATAATAGTTTCCAATGTAGAGACAAGAGTGAAGGAAACTTCATAAAAGGATTTTGGTAGTGAACTTTTCAAACATTTAAAAACTTTATCTTGCCATCTCTCGCTTTCAAATTCCTTCAAACATTATTGTTTTTTTCTAAGTTTGAATTCAAATAGATTTAATATTGAGCTTGTTGAACTTTGAGACAGGTCTGGCACACCTTAATTTCAATCATTTGTATAATTTCCGTCTTCTCATATGTTAGAGAGAACAGGAAAAAATCTAAAATTTCTAAATAAAACTATCAGAAAGACGTGGAAGCCTGAAAAAATATACTACCTATATTTTTTTTACTAACCTCCCGGTTATCAAGAGTTTTTTTTCAAAAAAAGATAAATAAATAATTAATATCAAATAGTTATCATTATGGATAGCATTTAGCAGTGTCAGTTACTGCAAATGTTTGCTCGCCAAGAATACAATCGCGAAACTTTTGAAGTTATCCATGAAACGATTCTCTCGGCAACAGACTGTAATTTTTCGTTTAAGTTAATGTTTTCCAATTACAATTTCTAGACAATATTGTGTCTCGCTAGTAAAAACATAACCAAAGTTTGTAAATATATGTAGTTTAGGAGAAGTTCCTATCTCGAGAGAAGTTACATCTTTCTTTAAAATTGAAATTCTAAAATTCTTTCTTATGCTGGTAAAAGTTCTGAACATTCTATATTACTATTTTGCTATATATATTCTTGATAAACAAAGCGAATATTTTTGTGTGCTTAGGTATGTTCCGACAGTGCTCCTGCATGCAATCGTCCATGGCTTTTCATCAGACGATGACAAGAGCGCTGTCGAAACATGTCTAAGTACCTAGGCTAACATTGTCGTTTTATTTATCACGATACTAGCTAAGTTTTTGCTCTCAAGAATAAGTAATTCAATGTATATTTTTTGTAAACAAGGTGACAAAAGTTTGCTATACCTATTTCAAAAAAGGTTGTCCTCGCAAAAGGCGAAAGGCGATAGGCAATAGGTCATTACCAGACGGAAATGAGTCATAAGCATACTAAACACGAATAATCTAGTCAACCAGGTTTCTTGTGACTACAAACAACATGAAAAATCTCAACACTAACCTCCTTGTTATTGACGAGAATAAGAAGCAGAAACACACGTTATTCCAGCTTTTCTTGGATCTTGGAATGACCTATTTCCTATCACCTATCGGCTATGACAACTTTTTTTGAAATAGGTATATACATATTAGAACATTCTAGATGTCTTACATCTTCAAAATCACTTAAGTGTGCAATTCGATGAAATAGACTAATACAGTCTAGCGTCACAATATGAAATATTTGTTTTCTCGGACAAATAAGTTAATAATTTTGATAAGGGTTTAACATCAGTGTCCACAAATATGGCTCTTCACCTAATATTATAGCCATATACCTTACTAGTGTTCTAAATATAACTATATAGTAAATATATAATACTTATAGTAATTATTAAAAAAGTCCTTACCTATCTGCTTTTGGACAGTGGCCAAGATATATCGTGTCTTTGCGAAGGAACGATTGACTTTATGTGTAATGTTGTGCCTCATAACAAATGGACGACATGAAGAGACTTGTATAACAGTGCAAATCGAAAAACCGCCGTGAGAAATATATTCCAGAAATTGTTTATCGTTCGTTGAAAACAATATGAAACTCTCTCTCAAAGACAATACAACCTCTAAAGTTCTAAACATGTCCATGAAAAAGAGTTTGCAAAGTTTTATTTAAACTTAACTAGAAACAATGTGTACAATTATTACAGTATGGATAATCGTTGTCGTTGTCGTTGTCGTTGTCGTTGTCGTTGTCGTTGTCGTTGTCGTTGTCGTTGTCGTTGTCGTTGTCGTTGTCGTTGTCGTTGTCGTTGTCGTTGTCGTTGTCGTTGTCGTTGTCGTTGTCGTTGTCGTTGTCGTTGTCGTTGTCGTTGTCGTTGTCGTTGTCGTTGTCGTTGTCGTTGTCGTTGTCGTTGTCGTTGTCGTTGTCGTTGTCGTTGTCGTTGTCGTTGTCGTTGTCGTTGTCGTTGTCGTTGTCGTTGTCGTTGTCGTTGTCGTTGTCGTTGTCGTTGTCGTTGTCGTTGTCGTTGTCGTTGTCGTTGTCGTTGTCGTTGTCGTTGTCGTTGTCGTTGTCGTTGTCGTTGTCGTTGTCGTTGTCGTTGTCGTTGTCGTTGTCGTTGTCGTTGTCGTTGTCGTTGTCGTTGTCGTTGTCGTTGTCGTTGTCGTTGTCGTTGTCGTTGTCGTTGTCGTTGTCGTTGTCGTTGTCGTTGTCGTTGTCGTTGTCGTTGTCGTTGTCGTTGTCGTTGTCGTTGTCGTTGTCGTTGTCGTTGTCGTTGTCGTTGTCGTTGTCGTTGTCGTTGTCGTTGTCGTTGTCGTTGTCGTTGTCGTTGTCGTTGTCGTTGTCGTTGTCGTTGTCGTTGTCGTTGTCGTTGTCGTTGTCGTTGTCGTTGTCGTTGTCGTTGTCGTTGTCGTTGTCGTTGTCGTTGTCGTTGTCGTTGTCGTTGTCGTTGTCGTTGTCGTTGTCGTTGTCGTTGTCGTTGTCGTTGTCGTTGTCGTTGTCGTTGTCGTTGTCGTTGTCGTTGTCGTTGTCGTTGTCGTTGTCGTTGTCGTTGTCGTTGTCGTTGTCGTTGTCGTTGTCGTTGTCGTTGTCGTTGTCGTTGTCGTTGTCGTTGTCGTTGTCGTTGTCGTTGTCGTTGTCGTTGTCGTTGTCGTTGTCGTTGTCGTTGTCGTTGTCGTTGTCGTTGTCGTTGTCGTTGTCGTTGTCGTTGTCGTTGTCGTTGTCGTTGTCGTTGTCGTTGTCGTTGTCGTTGTCGTTGTCGTTGTCGTTGTCGTTGTCGTTGCCATTGTCGTTGTCGTTGTCATTGTCGTTGTCATTGTCGTTGTCATTGTCATTGTCATTGTCATTGTCATTGTCATTGTAATTGTCATTGTCATTGTTGTTATCGTTATAGTTTATATATTTTATTTTATTATTATTTGTTATTCAGCACTGTCCATCCAGTGTTATGTGTGTACTGGCAGTGATGGGAACTGTTTGACTGGAAAGCAAGCCTGCCCATCTACTTCGATTTTAACCTATGATAAATGCATGAAATTGAAAAAAGGCGATGGGGTTGTGAAGAGTTGCAGTAACAGCTTAATCTGCGATACCACCAAGAAAGCTTGCGGTGGTCAAGAAAACTGTGACGTCTATTGCTGTGAAGGTGACCTGTGTAACGGAGGTGCACCCTTGAAGCCTATGACGTTCCTGACTCTCCTCGCCATGGTTCTTGCCGTTGCTAAGTACCTGATGTAATCATGGCAACGGGCGACGACAAAATGTCAGCTGTCACTCACTTTTAAAACATAGCTTCATCAAATTCAAAATTTAATTATAAAAATGAATATTTTAATTCGTTTTTGAAAAATTAAAATAGTTTTTTTTTTGCTAAAATAGATCAATAAATAGAACATTGCACAGATAGCTATAACTGATCAAAATGCTTTCCTTTCAATAAATAATTGTAACCAAATCATTGTAGTGTTAAATGTTGAAACTCAAAAATCTAGTGTTGGGAACTTTGTCATATAAAAATTAAAGAAAAAAGAATAGAAAAAAAAATAATTGAAAAAGTCCCATTTTACTTTCCTATTTTACCTCACCAATCACCGATCCCCACTCGCCAACCGCCCCTTCAACGTTTTTGTTGTTGAAATAGCTGTAAATGAAGTTCTTATAAGGTAGTTCTGGTACGGCCGAACGCCCATAAAAATAACTCACTATTTAAGGGCTTTTAAAAGAGCGCTCAAAATCCCAGATATGAAAAAAAAAATTTTTTTTGAATTTAAATTGAACTGGCCTGGCACTATTCTTATTCAAGACAGCAAGTGTGGCGTAATGCGTCGGTTCTCACCTCTGGGGTCTCGCGTTCAATCGCTGGACTTGACAACTTGCTTCGAGGGCTTTAATCAGGGTTCTCCGGTTTCCTTCCCTCTTCAATATTCAACCCTAATTTGATCTGAGCTGTGATCTGTAGTCAGACTTGAGTCGTATGGCAGCTGTCTGCGTTGTGCATGCTTTCGACTCGGCCACATTGAACTGCGTCCAGGCGTCCGTCCCGATTCAGCTGTTCAGCTGCAAGAAAGGATGATTAGCCAACCCGAATAGCATTTTTCACGGTTACTGAAAATAATTATTTTGCAAAGCCTTGTGGGATCGAAATGCGGACAAACTTTGTAACAAGGCTTCTGTTACAAGGAAAAGAAGATCATTATTAGTCGAAAAACCATAGTTTTTTCACGAATTCACTATTCCCCTTATTACGTCTTGATGCCACCACCACTAGAATCCTCTTTGAATTATTATTTTTTCAAATGTTTGAACTCCTTTGGAAGTTGCAAGATGATGGTGTTAACCAGGCCAACAATAAGGACTTTGAAAAGGATTCTGGTAGAAGTGGTATCAACGGTAATAAGGGCCGAATCAAGAATTAGAAACAAGAAGACAAGAAGACATTGTTGCAGCACATTAGCATGTGTTTTGGGATTGGCTCATCCGCATTTCAATCCCACCCCTCACGCCCCTTTGATACTTGGCGTATTCTTAACGTCACATGAAAGCCAGCAATACAACTTAAAATGATCACTAAAGTGTGAAATTAAAGATAGAAGTCAATAGACCCCTTGCCGCACGTCGGAATGCAGCTCATTGGAGGGCATAACAGTAGGTTCCAGCTTGAACTTGAACTTTTTGTTTATTGACGCACATAATAATATTTCATTTTAATATATACAAAATTACAAAGATAATTATCAAAATTACAAAAACAGTTATTTACAAATAGAAAATAGACAACAACAAAAAAAGAAAAAAGTAAAAAAGACGTGTGTGTGTGAATTACGTGTTAGTAGAAACTTTTTTGTCAACAACCTCCAACGGTGATTAATTAAAATTTTAAAGAATAAACCTGTGACGAAGAGCCAGGAGATTGACATTCTTTTGTTTTGTCCTTCAAGGGGTCAATAACAAAATATTGTCCTATTAACTTGATTCTAATTCAGAGTTGTCTAATCAGGAAGAGTTTGCATAATTTTGGAATAAGAAATAACATATGTAATTATTAATTTATTAGTTTGTAAACAAGTAATTGTGTAGTATAATGTGTACTAAAGAACGTGTGGTTACGGATGATGTGTCAAATGATTACGATAGTAATCGCCAGTTCCTTCTTCATATGCATGGTCAGCTGAGCCAAGGTTAATTGCTGAACTGTGCAGACAAAATAACTACTGGGTACGTGCTGTGAGTCAATACCGTACCAGCTGAGTTGACCTTCAGAACAAAGATAAAATCAACCAATTAGAATTAGTTAATTTAGATACTAAACATTTCGAAAAACATAATTATATTTCTGCTTAAAAAACAAAAACAAAATTAGTATTGAAAAAAAAATAAAAAAAAAATATATATATAAGCAAAATATGGAAACTTGTTAAATAGAAATGTGAATAAAAGTATTGTGATTCGATCTCGACTTCGTAATTTGATTAGCATTTCATTATTCTGCCAAAAAAAAAAAAAAATGAAATACGAGTTCTTTCTTCTCTAAATTAATCGTAAACACTAGTCGAACTCATGGTGGAACTATATTTTAATCAACAAGAAAAGTCTACGTTGAATACTCGGAAAATGCTCGGAAAAAAAGAACCAAAAGAAGTGACCCATTTTTTTTTGGAGGGGGGGGGGGGGGGGTGGGGGGGAGGCAATCAACTCAGCTGGTACGTTATATCATCATTGAGTCAATTTATTTTGTTCACTGGCGGTCTTTATCCTTGATGTTCACCCAACAAAGGAATACACAGCTTGATATGATCTAGTTTGAATAAAGCCATCCAATTCAATAAAGGGCAGTGTCTTGACAAGCATCTACCAAGTACGACTCGTTTGATTCAAGTTGGTCTACAAATAATCCTCGTTTAGAGAAACCAAGATGAAGCTTCTGATTGTAACACTTTGCGTTCTTGCTGCTCTTATCCCTGCTGGTAAGTAGTTAATAAAATCTAATAGATAGATATCGGATAAATAAATATTATACATAGGATTTAGCAGTGTTTACTGCAAGTTTTTGCTCGCCGAGAATCCGATCGTGAAGTCAACTTTTAATTTTGAACTATCTTGTTTGGGTAAGACTGAAATTAGACCTTTAAAATTGTCCAAGAAACGGCTCAATCAACTGATTTTTCTTTATTTCTTTGAGCATTAAATTATCTAAATTAATAAATCGAATTGTTTAAGATAATAGTTTCCAACGTAGAGACAAGGAAACTTTTCTTAAAAGGGATTTTGCTAGTGAAGTTTTCAAACATTTATGAAGTTTAGCTTGCTATCTCGAGAGAAGATACGGCTCTTGCTGTCAAATTTCTTCAAACATTATTCGTTTTTTTCTAAGTTTGAATTCAAATGGATTTATTACTGAGTTTGATGAACTTTGAGACAGGTCTGGCACACCTTAATTGCAATCATTTGCATAATTTCCGTCTTCTCAAATGTTAAAGAGAACAGGAAAAAATCTACAATTTCTTAATATAACTTTCAAAAAGACGTGGAAACTTGCAATAAATTTCTTCAAAGTTCTTTCTCATACTTGTAAAGGTTATGAAAACCCCATATTTCTATTTTACTATATTACTTCTTGATAAATAAAACGACAACTTTGAGTATTCAGGGTGACATGTTTCGACTTCATGTCAACTTCTCATTGAATCACTTTGCGTTTTTCCTGTTCCTATTCCTGCTAGGAAGCAATCATTAAAAAATAAATAAATAATGAATATTAAGTAGTTATCATTATGGGTAGAATTTAGCAGTGTTTCCTGCAAGTGTTTGCTCGCCAAGAGTACAGTCGCGATCTTGACTTCAGTTGGATTGTTCTTTCTCGGAATAAGAACTTAGACTTTTGAAATTGTCTTAGAAACGACCTTTACGACTTTTTCCTAGCATTAAGTTAATCAAAATTAATAAATTGAATTGTATAAGATAGTTTGTAATGGTATAGACAAGATAGATTGTAGTAGGGACTGAAGGAACTACTTATACATCTTTCTGGTGGAATATCCCTGTTGGTAAGTAGTTAATAAAATCTAATAAATAGATATCATAAGTAGAAGCTACTGGTCTGTTCTTTCTTGTAATAAGAACTTGACTTTTGAAATTGTCTATGAAACGATTCTTTCGGCAACAGACTGTAATTTCCGTTTAAGTTAATGTTTTCCAATTGCAATTTCTAGACAATATTGTGTCTTGCTAGTAAAAATATAACCAGAACTTGTAAATATATGTAGTTTAGGAGAAATCTCGAGAGAAGTTACGTCCTTCTCGCTATGGAATTATTTGAAATATTATTCGCTTTTCTAATTTTCCGCATTCTTACATGCTTAAAAAAAAAATGAAAATGTGTGACTAAATAAAACTGTTGAAACTAAATTTCTTTAAATTGGAACGTTTAAAATATTTTCTTATGCTGGTAAAAGTTCTGAACTTTCTATATTACTATTTTGCTATATGTATTCTTGATAAACAAAGCGAATTTTTTATGTGGTTGGGCCTGTTCCGACAGTGCTCCTGCATGCAATCGTCCATGGCATTTCATCAGACGATGACAAGAGCGCTGTCCAAACATGTCTAAGTACCTAGGCTAAGATTGTCGGATCTTGGAATGACCTATTTCCTATTGCCTATCGGCTATTGACAACTTTTTTTGAAATAGGTATATACAAATTAGAACATTCTAGATGTCTTACATCTTCAAAATCACTGAAGTGTGCAATTCGATGGAATAGACTAATATCATAATAGCGTGACATTCTGAGATATGATTTGTTTTCTCGGGCAAAGAAGTAAACATCAGAGTGTCCACAAATATGGCTCTTCATCTAATATTATAGCCATATACCTTACTAGTGTTAAAAACATTCTAAATATAACTATATACTAAATATAATATTTATAGTAATCATAAAAAGTGGCCAAGATAGATCGTGTCTTTGCCGAGGAACGATTGACTTTATGTGTAATGTTCTGCATCATAACAAATGGACGACATGAAGAGACTTATATAACAGTGCAAATCGAAAAACCGTGGGAAATATTTTCCAGAAATTGTTTATCGTTCGTTGAAAACAATATGAAACTCTCTAACTACAAGAAGTTTATTTGACTACAAATCAGTCGAATCTATTGCAGTTAAAGAGTTGTTTCAGATTATTCAACGAGCGAGGCACGATTTCTAAGATATTTCTAGGTGCCCACGGTTTTTCGATTCGCACTGTAACACGGATAAATCATATGTAGGAACTACTAGATATCACATAGAGGTCATCTTACACAGACTCGCAGCACTTCACTTACAATAAGCAATGACTAGTTTTATTAATTTATTTAATTATTTATTTATTTAATTTTCAGCTCTATCCCTTGATTGCTATAAATGCAGTAATGCTACTGCAAACTGTGTAACTGGGAAGACCACGTGTCTAGTCGGGTCTGATAGGTGCGGGAAGATGACATCAGGTGATGCGGTTACTAAGGACTGCGCTACCAAAGCAGCGTGCAGTGATGCCAAGGATCGATGCAAGAAAGCAGGAAACTGTGAAGTCTATTGCTGTGACAGTGATCTGTGTAACGGAAGTGTACCCTTGAAGCCTGTGACGTTCCTGACTCTCCTCGCCATGGCTCTTGCTGTAGCTAAGTACCTGATGTAATCATGGCAACGGGCGACGACAAAATGTCAGCTCTCACTCACTTTTAAAACATAGCTTCATCAAATTCAAAATTCAATTATAAAAATAATTTTTTTAATTCGTTTTTGTAAAATTAAAATAGATTTTTTTATATATATATATAAAATAGATAAATAAATAGAACATTGCTCAGTGAGTTATTTTGTTGGGGTTTTTGCCGTACCAGAACAACCGTATAAGAACTTCATATACAGCTATTTCAACAACAACAAAATGTTGAAGGGGCGGTACGTAGGCGAGTGGGGATCGGTGATTGGTGAGGTAAAATAGGAAAGTAAAATGAGACCTTTTCAATTATTTTTTTTTCTATTATTTTTTCTTTAATTTTTATATGACAAACTTCCCAATAATATATTTTTGAGTTTCAACATTTTACACTACAATGATTTGGTTACAATTATTTATTGAAAGGAAAGCAATTTGATCAGTTATAGCTATGCTATTTAAGGGCTTTTACTGAAAAGAGCGCCCAAAATCCCAGATACGCCCAAAACAATTTTGATTTTAAATTGAACTGGCCGTGCACTATTCTTATTCAAGACATCAAGTGCGGCGTAATGCGTCGGTTCTCACCTCTGGGGTATCAGGTTCGATCCGCGGACTTGACAACTTGCTTTAATCCGAGGGTTCTCCGGTTGCCTTCCCTCTTCAATAATCAACCCTAATTTGATCTGAGCTGTGCTCTGTAGTCAGACTTGAGTCCTATTGCAGCTGCCTGCGTTGTGCCTGCCTTCGACTCGGCCACATTGAAGTGCGTCCAGGCGTCCGTTCCGATTCAGCTGTTCAGCTGTAAGAAAGGATGAATAGCCAACCCGAATAGCATTGTTCACGGTTACTAAAAATATATATTTCGCAAAGCCTTGTGGGGTCGAAATGCGGACAAACGCGGAAAAGAAGATCAATATTAGTCTATAAACCAATTTTTTCGACAAAGCATAATTATCTGCACTGAAAAGGTGTCATGTCAAGAACATCACTTTATTTTAGTTCTAATTAGAACTTTCTTTGTTTTAATCTGTTCATGGATGAACCTTCATCACAAGGCACCATTCTCCTAAACCTGCGTTACCTCATTCTGAAGCGCTTACTACACAGGTAGCCCAAGCTATGTTTCTGAATATATATAGAGAGAATGTATGGCAGATCGAAACATTTCTTTAAAATAAAATAAATTTCATAATTTATTGTTTCTTTACCGGTATATCAATGTTTTATTGCATGTTTTGTGGTTTCCTGACGGTTTGGTTGCATTTTAAGGCGATTTTAGGAAATTTTATTTCCTCTCTAAAGACGTCTTCTCTCTCTATATATTCAGAACCATAGCTTGGGCTACCTGTGCTTACTATAGAAAAAGAAAAAAAAAATTTTTTTCAAGCAACATGGCTACCGAGTGAGAAAGATCAATGAATCCAAAAATATCTTTACAAATAAAGGAAGCCTAATACGGCTCGCAGCACTTCACTTTTGATAAATGATTGCGGGACTTTATTCTCACAGTAATTCATGTATGGTGCCCGGGGGGGGGGGGGGGTCTCCATATAGTTGACTATAAGTGTATTCTCTGCCCGAAAGGGGTAATTTTTTCAGCCCGCAAATATACAAATATGGTGTGGGAATTTGTAAGTTTTGGTATAGAAAAGGGTACCTTTTTGTTGAAATTTGGTATGACGGTAGGATAGTGTGGGCGAAGCATCCCCGTTGGAAACGCTTCGAATTACCCCCTCCCCCACCCCTTCCCCCCCCCCCCCCCCCCGGCCGTATGGTACAAACAAGTGCATCGCCAGATACATATTTTGGTAGGAATATAATAATATACTTCATACAACGTCCCTACCTTTAGGCACTAATAAGAAAGTTCTGGTGTTAATGTGACGTGCTTGTCGGTTCACTACTCAACAAAGACCAACAGCTTGCAGTCTAAACATCGCGGTCCTCTACAAACGACCCTCAATCGTGAGACAAACGAATAAGTATCATTTCTTTATTACATTTCCACGATGAATAATGTTTTTTTATTCTATTATTCTAGTCTGTTTTGATCATTTTAATTTTATTCTGAGAGCCTCGGCATCGTATTAGAATTTTAATATCTCAAACGTGGCTAATCGTCATATGAGACCAGTCATCATGCTATAAGCTATATGTTTGTCATCCCATATATATAGAAGTGTTACGATTTGTTTCTACTCACGTCGAGAGCGTGGATTCCAGACTGCGATAAAGGTGAGAGAGAATGAATGAATGAATACACAACACTGGTCTGTCATCAAAATTTCTAAATACACCACACCAATCTTCTTATGCTTGAAGCTTTTTATCCATTCTATACCATTCCAAGCCAAGCATAGATAACTTTTGCTTCAAGCAATCCTATACTAGTCTCAGTAGCTAGATATTTGTGAGGATTCTTTAACCAGTTTGTAAATGTCCTTCAGTAAAAATCAGTAGTTATAGGTCCAAATCGATTCCAAAACCTCTTTGAAAGGATTGTTTTCAACCATTAGTATGCTTATCTGGTCTTATCTTAGCTTAAATAACATGCTTTTGAATAAACAGTCTGGTTTTAGACCACACTTCTCATTCACTACTGTAAAGCTGGAAGCCATTACGGAATAGTTAACAAACACGCCACTTTCCTAGAATTTACGAAAGCATCTTCCCCTGCCCGAGTCCAATGCGTTGTCAGTAGAATATAGTACAGTTTCCACTCATATTGGCTCACCGCATTTATTTTCCAATCCCTAGAGTAAGAATTATTTCACTTTTATTCATAAACAGAATATAATTTAAACCTTTGCCTCTTGCAAACTCGGATCGTTCATCTTGAAAATAACCTTAACTGGGATTTTCTATTTCCTTAAATTTAATATTGGTTAAAAAAATAGTTTAAAGGAGTTAAAACGACATCACTTGCCGCCAATGTTTCAGTGCTTCATAATAAATGTCCGAAACGTTTACAACGATCTGTTTTTTAACCACTACTTTGCTACTCGTGGGATTAGGTTACCTAAAGGATCCAAATAGCCTCTTTTTAGCTACAATTTTTACATTAAAAAAGGTTTCAACTTAGTTTTTACCCATAAACAGATTCACTAAATGTCCTTTAAGCTGACTATATTTCTTTCCATATTTGTACCACAAATACACCGAACAGAGATGAGTGAATCCAATTTTTCGTGTCCCTTGATAAAACTAAACTGCTTCTAATTATCATTTCTAATTCCACTGTTTAATAATATTTTATTTCTAGATTCAAAATGGCTTTTCAAATGGGATATTTCTTCGTTGGAATCGTAATGCTTGCTTTGGTGATGCCTCGAAATATTCAAGGTAAACATTTGGTTGCTTTTTACTTGTAGTTCCATATCTTTCTTTCGCAAAATAGCAACACTTATTGTGGTAACGCAGGGAGTGAGAAAAAATGCAATAATTGTCTACAATAAAAAATGTCGCCGTTAACATTCAAAATGCAAACTCACAGACTTCCGTCCTTCCTTAAATGAATAGATTATATTATTATTCCTAAATATTGTTTTTAAAGAAAGAAACACATTCGATTCTAACATTAAATTAAAACATTTTCATATAATCAAAGGTACATTTAGAATGTTTTAATTCGAACATATTTTTTCCAACAGCACGAGATTGAAAGTGTTCGTTATAGCGAAAACGTCTAATAAAGAAATATTTCACCATTCAACTATTCACTAGAGAAGGTGCTGTTTTCGTAATAACACGTACAAATGGTTAGACCTTCACGTGGCTCGGATGACCACGTAAAATGGTGGTCCCGTCTCTCCACACTACCTAACCCTGCATCGGAGGGACGTAAAAGAACCACTGAGGACGTAAACAAACCCTGGCAGTGACCACCCTCAGTGTCTAGCCTGTACTAATGATTTTTAATGGGTGGATTGAGGGATGGGGATGGGAATTGTACCACCGTGATTGTACCTTGAAGGGGACCCCGTGTCTTATTGAACACTAGCAGCCTGCGGGCAAATTATCAAATATCTTTGATATATTACTGTATTTTTATCCTTTGACTATTTAATTTATTTAAGTTTCGCAGTACCCTACTGTAAAACACTTAATCATATCCATTTTGGAATCATTAGCAAATCCTGCAATCTGATTGGCTACAAAGTGTGCGATTTAAGCATTAATTGCACTATTTTGAATCATTAATTGCATCATTTTGTCAAACAATTACTTTTAAAGCTACATATAACTGTTGAGTATTTGAATATATTAAGTTTCAAAATGGATATCATTAATAGGTAATAGAACTGAGTGTCTTGCAATTTTGGGCTGAAATCACACTCGTGATTAACAAATTGCACTCCCGTTGCGCGGTCGTGCAATTTTGTAATCACTGTTGCGATTTCAGCCCAAATTGCACTCCACTCTGTTCTATTACCATTATAAGTTATATGACGTAGGCATTGATTATTATCATACAACATGCAAGAAGTAAAGAAATCTTTGCAATCCTTTTTTAAAATAGCCGTAAATTTTCGCCATTTCTTTTTATACAAAAAAGAACAATGAATCAACATTTTCTGGAAACAATTTGCTTGAAACATGCAATTGCGTTCTGAACTGAACGTGGACAGCTCGCGCGAGCCTAGCAGTATGCAGGCCGTCTGCCATATCAACCCAGTAAAGTGACCACAACCACACGAGTCTCCCTGTAGCTCAATGGTAGAGCATCCGACCGGTATCTGGAATGTCCCGGGTTCGATTCCTATCAGGTGGACTTGGATTTTTTTCCCGCGTGAGCCCCTTTACAAACTGGTGATTACCGAATAATTTTTCTAACAATAAAACTTGCTTGCAGGTAGATTGCTATGTTCTAAGGAGACGATCTCTCCTCGAAGCCGTGTTAATTGCAGCTCGTCAGAAATCACGGAGAGCGAGTGTTATAAGAAAGGCTGTTGTTATGACTCTTCAGTTCGTCATGTTCCTTATTGTTTTGTAGGTAAGTATGGAAGAACCCCGAGGGGGAGGGGGGGTACTTCGGGTCGTTTCATACGGGGATGTTCCGCCCGGAAGGTCTCTATCATCGCAAGCTCACCGTTGGTCTCGCTTCGATGCAAAATGATAGCTAACTTTCAAGATGGCGCGGGGAACTGTGAAGGGAACTATTGACTCTATAATACTAAAAATCACTTGTGTTCGCTCTCTATCTCCAGGGATTGACTCATGTTCCAGTCAGATAATTGACAAGGTTCAACGCGTTGGCTGTGGAGAGGAAGGTATCACAAAACAACAATGCGAGGCAAAGAAATGTTGCTTTCGTGATTCTAAATGCTTTCAAGGTATGTTAGGACAAGTGATCTTTGTCTTTTTTATCGTTTCTTCTTCCCTTGTCACGAGGGTTTTTCTCCAGGTTCTCGGGTTTTCCTCCCTCCATAAAAATCAATATGTGAGTTGAGTTTGTTTGATGTGTTGTTCTCTCCCTTGCCACGAGGGTTTTTCTCCAGGTTCTCTGGTTTTCCTCCCTCCATAAAAATCAACATGTGAGTTGAGTGTTATACGCATGGAATACTGGAGTGAATGTAGTTGTAGTGGAAACCATTATTCAAAATAAAATTGTTCATGCTGCATAAATAGCATCCCTCATAGTTCATAACAGTTTATGTTAGACCTTTTCATATAAAGATTAAAACACATGCTTGGGGTCCATGTGTACAGGCGATACAACTCGTACTGATTATCATCATTATTATTGTCATTTTTCTATTTAGATTCAGTCGAGATCGAATGTTACAACTGCAAAAACGCCGATGGCAACTGCAAATCTGGAAACCTCACGTGTTCAAGCATGTCGGTAACCATGGATACGTGCATGAAAAAGATCACAGGCGATGCAGTTTTAAAGTCTTGCAGTACAAGTGACCATTGCTCTTATGAAAAGGCTGCCTGCAAGGGTACAGAGAAGTGTAAAGTCCATTGCTGCAAAGATGACCTTTGCAACGGAGGTGCACCCTTGAAGCCACTGACGTTCCTGATTCTCTTCGCTATGATTATTGCTGTTGCTAAGCACCTGATTTAATCATGGCAACGGGGAGTAAAGACAAGATAAATTAACGAAGAAAACGGAAATGACGTCTAAGGGCATTAAGCTAAAAAAATTTAAAATTTAATATCTAAAGATTCCGTTCGCTTGAGAAAAAAAAGGTCCGCATACATGGTAAATTGTTAAACAATGTTAAATTTACACATGATTAAAGAAGCACTTGGATGAAAATCGATGAAAATTGAAAATGCCTTGAAACTTGGTTAAACTTATCTATATGGCCCAAATAGTAGCCAAGCAACATATTTTCTTCACAGTTAAAATTTGCAGATAAAAATTACAAATTTTTTTCAGCACCTAAATTGTGAGTAAATGACGTCATTTACTCAACCCTATTGTTCTTTAAGTTTTTAAATCAAAATTTCTCAAATGCGAGTGGCTCCCAGGCTAAAATTTTTGCCAATCTGGTTTTCATAATCATGATTGAGTCTATTATTCTTAAATACTTGAACTATTCGGACTTTCAAAATATGGGGCGTTTTCATCCCCAGTGCCCCTTTAAGAGAAGATATCTCGTGATGTGTGTTGAATGACTCCTAGCATCAAAAATTGAGTATAATTTCATCGAAATGCAGTTGTGAAAGGTCTTCTTATCCCAAGCTGATATAAGAAAAATATTTTCTCTCCCTGCTGTCTTCTAAGAATTCTGAAATTCAAAACTGTATCACTGGTAAACTTCTAGACAAAAAAAATTGTAGAAGTACCAGTTTCAAATTCTTAACCCTCGTTGGCCCATACCTTTTTGTTGGAATGTCACTGTTGTCATAGGTGTTAGAGTGATTACAATAAACCCGTTCAACAATTACTAGACTAATACACACTATCAATCACAAGTACTAGCTAATAGACTCTAAGTAGACTACACATAGTCTAAAACAAAAATTATTAAACAGACAACAAATGAATGTAGTCTATACATGTTTATTGACATTTATATGTATTTCAATTTTTAAGTCAGATAACTGGAAAGTTTGTAGAAGGCAAAACGGCAAAGCTTTAATTCAATCTTTTACACGGAATGAATTACTTACTTATTTACAGTTTAAAATTTGTAAAGCAAATGTCTCGCAGTAAAAATATTGTTTTTCAGTAGAATGAGACCGTTATTTTGTCTTGCTAAATTTAACCAACAAAGTTGTAGTCTTCACAAGTGAGCTAGTTACACTAGGCTAATACACACTAATAAACACTAGCAGATAGTCGTAGACTTTGACTAACAGATTTTGTTGAACGGGTTTATTGTAATCACTCTATCTGAGAATAACAATAAATGAATATTGAATGCGGCAAAGGAAAGCCGGGCTCCCTGTGGTCTTGGTTTAGATGTCAATTTAAGTTTTGTTTGTTACGCTGAAACAAACTGGGATCATAATTTGACAGGCTGTAATGCCACATGACCTTTCGTCAACACCCCCTAATTCCTGTAATACTATCCGAGGGTAGTTTTAGGGTGTCGTCATTCGTACTCAGAACTTTGCTGAAGCACACTGAACTAACTGCCAGATTCACCAAACGTTTTTTTGGATACAATGAAGCTCCTAGCAGTTTCCCTGGTCTTGCTGTTGACAGTTATCCCAGAAGGTAATACATAATAACTAAAATATTCATTTCATTATAAACAAGTAAAAATCGATTATATTCAAGCAAATCGAGTTCGTTCAGCTTAGTCGACATCAAATTTGAGAAATGCTCAAAATTATTAATTTTGTTAACTTCTCTTTATTTTTAAGCTTAGCTAACCTAAGTTTTTATTAGAAATATCGAAATTTCTGTAAAGTCATATAATTTATGTAGTGTTACGTTCAAAGTCAGCTGCCTGCCTAGAGTTAATTCGAAGCATGTTTTTTGAGAGAAATGTGACTATCAATGACAACCTTCAGTCTTCTTTCTTTTTCTTCTTCTTCTTCTTCTTCTTCTTCTTCTTCTTCTTCTTCTTCTTCTTCTTCTTCTTCTTCTTCTTCTTCTTCTTCTTCTTCTTCTTCTACTTCTTCTTCTTCTTCTTCTCCTCCTCCTTCTTCTTCTTCTTCTTCTTCTTCTTCTTTCTTCGTCTTCCTCTTGTAGTTCTTCTTCTTCTTCTTCTTCTTCTTCATCATCTTCTTCTTCTTCTTCTTCTTCTTCTTCTTCTTCTTCTTCTTCATCGTCATCTTCATCTTCTTCTTCTTCTTTATTCCTCTTCTTCTTTCTTTGTCTTCCTATTCTAGTTCTTCTTCTTCATCTTCTTCTTCCTCTTCTTCTTCTTCTTCTTCTTCATCTTCTTCTTCATCTTCCTCTTCTTCTTCTTCTTCAACTTCTTCTTCTTCTTCTTCTTCTTCTTGTTCTTCTTCTTCATCGTCTTCTTCAACTTCTTCTTCTTGTTCTTCTTGTTCTTCTTCTTCATCATCTTCTTCATCTTCTTCTTCTTCTTCTTCTTCTTCATCGTCTTCTTCATCTTCTTCTTCTTCTACTGCTTCTTCTTCTTCTTTTTCTTCTTCATCTTCATATGCTGCAGCTGCTTTTTCTTCATCATAATCTTCTACTTCTCCTCCTTCAATTCTTTCTTTATGCATCATTCTTATAATTGTTATTTCGCTTCTTTTCTACAATTCCCTTCAAAGGTCTCATCGCTAAGCTCTCTATATAATACTTCACACGAAGGAATTAGTCATGAAATACTGAAACTTGTAGATCGTGTAAGAATCCTAGAAACTTTATAACTAGATAGAGCAAGCCTCATTTACTCGGACTTGCCTTGTCGTAGGAAACAAACGAAAGTAAAATTTAAGAAAATAGCAAAGTGAGTAAATATTTTTGTTTTAACAACCTCTTATTAGCATCCATGTCTGCATTCTGATACTTTCTGGCGTTATATGTACAGAATATAGTAATCTTGATTGACAAACCGAACTGATCTATATAAACTCTGGAATATGTATATTTTTAATTTGCAAACCCGTGCTTCGCTGAAACATAATTGTTGTGCCGAACTTTATGGTAATTTTGGAACTCGTGTAAAATTAATCTTCTAGAGCTGAAACCGAGATTACTAAGCATGAATTACTAAATAGCTGAAACTATAATAATATTTTTCTAATTAGTATATCTACTGTTTCATGGATATACTGTTTGCACTTAACAACTTTTCGTTCGTGTATACTTTTGAATGAATATATATATTGCTGGCCCAAAAATGTTAATGTCTAAAAACAAAATATTGTTCAACTCTTTGAAATATTTCAATTATAAGAAGTGTTAGTCAATTTGGGAGTTTTTAATTAAGTTACTTTTGCTAGATAAATTTCTGCGAAAAAGTATTCATTGATCTATGATTATATGTATACTAGTCGAGTCAAAGGTCGGTTTTGAAATACAGTGCCGCATTCGATGCAAACCGCTGTTTTTGACGACAGCTATTCAAAAACACCATAAGACCTTTTTGCTTTACCTTTTTTTGCTCTATCACTATGTTCGACTTCGTGCGCTTTACGAACTATGGGTGAATCAAATATTGTACGGAATTTGAACACCTTGTATAGCTTGGTTTCACTTGACGTCATTTCCTGTCTCGTGCGGAATGTTCATCAGCTGAATCACAAGTTTTCAATAGAATTCTTTCTGGTTGACAGCACATGGTGGTCAGTGTTTGACCACCATTTGGAGCAGATAATGAGATTCAAAGACGTGTCGTGTGTGAGTAGTGTTGCTTCTTGGTTCTCTCCTGTGCTTAGCGGGTTTTTCTTTCCGGATTCTTTAGTTCTCCTCCCTCCATAAAAAGCATCATGTGAATCATTGAGTTTGTTTGATGTGTTGTTCTCTCCCTTGCCACGAGGGTTTTTCTCCAGGTTCTCTTGTTTTCCTCCCTCCATAAAGATCAGCATGTGAGTTGAGTTTGTTTGCTGTGTTGTTCTCTCCCTTGCCACGAGGGTTTTTCTCCAGGTTCTCTGGTTTTCCTCCCTCCATAAAAATCAACATTGTCGGATTTCAAGTCGAGAGGGCCTGGGTATGAGTTGCTAAATTGTGACGTTGACAACACAAAACTCACATAGCCAGAAATAGTTCATCGAGCTTTGTAAAATTCCGGATAAATCAATTAATCGGATCAATATTGAAAGACTTACAGACGTTCAAAAATGCTAGAATTTAAAAAGAAAAGAACTACACTATAGGTACTAGACAGCTTATATTGTTTTGTTCCGAGTGGTTTCTTTGGTCGTTGCCAAAGAAACTCTATACTAAAATTCCGGCTGAAGTTAACGGTTGCACATGAGAAGACACATGAATATGTATATACAACTCGAACAAAGAATCTTATCCTAAAGACCACGTGTCATTCCATAGAGTATCATTTCTTTGTTTAACGGTTGTGCATGAGAAGACACATGAATATGGATACAACTCAAACAAAGAATCTTATTCTCAAGACCACGTGTCATTCCCTAGAGTATCATTTCTTTGTTTAACGGTTGCACATGAGAAGACACATAAATATGGATACCACTCAAACAAAGAATCTTATTCTCAAGAGAATGACATGTTGTCTGAAATGGGATAAAATTGTGCCCAAAGTAAAAAATTCTAAAGAAGTACGTGTGTTGATGTATATCAAATACTGTATAGAACACTCTAAAATCGTATTTCACTCCTTGTTGATAATAGATAGAAAGTTGCTTCTCGATCGTCGGTCAATACAAAGATCATTCTTACTTTGATTTATACAATACCATGTGATTTCAACTCCAAGTCTTGGCAGGTACAGCTTCCAATAAAAGAGAAACTATTGCGACGATCAAGGCTCCTCTGCTAATCTTAATTCTTTCCTAGCTAGTTTTTGTTCTCTTCTTCCTTCTCCTTTCGCTTAATTCTCCATCTTCTTCTTCTTCTTCTTTTTCTTCTTCTTTTTCTTCTTCTTCTTCTTCTTCTTCTTCTTCTTCTTCTTCTTCTTTTTCTTCTTCTTCTTCTTCTTCTTCTTCTTCTTCTTCTTCTTCTTCTTCTTCTTCTTCTTCATCTTCTTCTTCTTCTTCTTCATCTTCTTCTTCTTCTTCATCTTCTTCTTCTTTTTCTTCTTCTTCTTCTTCTTCTTCTTCTTCTTCTTCTTCTTTTTCTTCTTCTTCTTCTTCTTCTTCTTCTTCTTCTTCTTCTTCTTCTTTTTCTTCTTCTTCTTCTCTGTGCTGTGAGAAATAAACTTGAACGTTAGAAGCGATCTATTTTTGTTAACATCATTAACTTTGTGTGTTTTCATTCGTCTGCCGTCTAGATTTGACCTGTCAATAGTTATCGTAATTTCTCGGCCAGAAAGAAGCCGCGATCGTTAATAATACCACCTGACCTTTCGCCAACACCATGATTGCCATAATGATTATATCAAAGTAGTCACGAGGGTGTTGAAATTCGTAGCAGAGCTCTGCTAAAGCAAGAAACAAGCGTCAGAATCACAGTGACTGTACTTTTCTTGAAATAATGAAGTTCCTAGCAATTTTCCTGGTCTCATTGCTGTTGGCAGTCATCCCAGAAGGTAATATATACCACAACTACGAAATTATGTCTAAAATGATAGTATGCGGGGATAACCATGAGGTATTCGATTGTTTCTTCCACGATTATTGATTCAGTTGCCGAGCTTTCGCACTTCTAGTGCATTTTCAGGGCGAAAAGTAGATTCTTCTTGTTCTTCTTGTTCTTGTTCTTAACTTCTTCTTCTCCTCATCCTCCTCCTTCTCAAAAAACTGAATTTCTGCACTGCACCAACGCAGAAAAAAAAATATTTAGTAGATGTTGCTAGCTGATGCTAGAGTGATATTATTTAGACCGTGGACGAAAGATGACTAGATGACTAGATGACTATTCAGTTAGTACTTATAATTGATAGAGAACAAAAGAAAAAAAAATGGAATTATCGTCTACTACTAAGTATTACTGGGTTCGTACGGGATCTCCTATGAGAATTTCCAAATCTTTTTCAAAACTTTCCAAAGCCCTTATGGCTCAAATTTCCAAAACCACACGTAGCGCGAAAATAAAGCCAAATAAATTCATGGATCTGAAACATCCAACATATATTTACAAATGCAAAACAATACCGCAGACAAGCTACAAAAAAATCCATAACTTTTCCATAGCCTAGTAAACCAAAAATCAACTTTCGAAAAATTTCCAGGTCCTGGAAAAATCCATGATCAATTTCCAAGACTTTCCAAGACTTTCCAAAACCCGTACGAATCCTCTATTATTTTGTCAGTATTCTTTTAACCTGGCAAGTAATAACCACCATGATGTTATAATCAGTTGTTTTGCAAGCAAGAACACGCAACAGTTTTATTATAACTTTTTAGCCAATATATTCGTCGTGTATATCTACATTTTGATGTTTTTTTTCTCTAGCATTATACAGGTAATAATAATATAATACTTGAACTTCTCAGAGAAGGTTTAAAAAGGATGACAAAATACACCTGACCAGTTTAGCTAAAGCTAATCTTACACTTCTAGGTTATAAGTTGCTAGGGGGATATTATGTAGCCCGAAGAATGATTTTAATTCGCCAAACCTGCTTTTACTAGACGTGGTTACTTCCATTAGGCTTGGTATAGTATTATAATACATCACATATTTTTGTGTATAATTTTGGTTGGATATTCTCTCATGAGTTTTAAAAACTAACTGCGCTACAGTTTTTATTTATTTATTTTATTTTTTTTTTAAAGATTTTTCAAAAGAACTTTTGGGACACTCGTCCATGTCAAACTTTTGGTCATAGCTACTTTTTATTGCTTTTAGAAAATTACTGAAACTTGATCAGATAATACACTATGTTTACTCATGATGTGCTTTAGAAAATCTTCATAAAAAATGATAATAACACAGAATAATTTTCAATAGATTCGTTTTTGTGTAAATAACGGTTGCTAATTAAGTTTTAATATTTCTAAATATATATATAATGTTTTTTTTCCCAAGAAAAAAATTTTTGTATTTAATTTGTTTCCAAAGTTTGATGTAATTTGGATAAAAGCAAAAATAAGTTATACCCTACTGTTTGTCATAGTCGAGTAGGGTAAGTCATTTAATGAAGATTTTCGCTAGACCAGACTAATCATATCTAGGTAAAGTATTTGCGACCAGGCCTGCATGCAATCCCTCCAAAGTTGTTAGCCTTTTGTAAGCCTTTAGCCCGTGCATTTTTACAATGCGTCATTGTGTGAGAATATGAACAAACCGAAGGGAAACCCAACAACTCTCGTTCGCTTCTTCAGTAAATTTAAAAGAATTTAAAAGACGACAAGCGTTGAAAAGCTTGCAGCTACTGAAACATTCGCATTATGTATTTCTACACGTATCAAGATATTCGCAAGCTTTCTATTTCTAGAATTAAAGTGATAAACGTTAAAAAATACTGTTTGAATATCTTAATTCATGGAACATGTTATAAAGCGGCCGGTCATAATAAGGCATACCGTATAATATTCACAGAATAAAAGCTTAGCATCTATACGAACATGTAACTAGTATTAGAATTTAGGTAAGTTCCCTTCGAATGTAAAGGGAGTTCGCTGCGTCGAATACGATTCAGTTTTTATTATTGAGTATTATGAGAATTCATATCAGCTGAATTATTTGTCAGCAACTCAAACTTACTCGATTAGAGCAGCACAACTCGCGTCGCTAGAACTCTTAGAGGAATCCAAAGCCTGTCAAAATGATTTACCATGGCTAATATTGAGATGCTACGGCTAAAACTTCGTTTTAGTTTTTCTATAAACTTCGTGTTCACGAGCTTCTTTGACAAAGTAAAACCCGCATCCAATTATCAAATTAAGGGAGGGGAGCCTGAACATTTTCTCGAAGCTCGTTCTAGCTCTCGAATTTGAAAGAAAAAATAATTTTATTGATCATAACTTTTTAGTATTTAGGAAACAGTGGATCCTGCGTTTATAATAAGAGAAATTTAAATTTTAGTTCCAATTTTGTCTACACCGAAAAACATTTGCCGTGTCCTACCCTACTAAGGCAGTCATTGGTGCGCAATTTTTTCCCGTCATGGGTTATGCTAACAACTTGAGCTTGTTAGCTTCGCGCTGATTGGTTAGTTACATTTTCTTATATTACCTAGCTATGCCTTTTGATTCTAAAGTTCCACTTCTGAAGATTATTTTGGGGCCTAAAAAACCTTCAAACCATTGTGTCGATTATCTACAATATTCTTATTTTCATTTAAAAGTCTAAGCCTAGCGTGTAATGTTTTTTTATGTCAACAAACTTGAACGTTTATTAATAACGTCGCAAGACAAAACGCAATTCCTAATTAAATTTATTTAAAAAATATCGAGTTTTGTTGCATACACGCCACCAAATAGGCCGCTAAGAAAATTACTATAACTAATTAAATCGTAACATCCCAGCTGTTAATACAATCCGTAACCATGGGTATAAAATTTCGTGAGAGCTTTAGAACGAAGTGGGTGAAATATCAAACAATGTGTTACTACGCTTATCGCTTGAGTGAGGAACGGAAAGTTCAAAGACACAAGTTTTGTCGTTTTGTTCTTGGGAGCAACGGCATAAGGTAACAAAAAAAGAGCGGCATCCATACCAGGTGTTCTGACTAGCCGCGCAAAGCATGATTTCCTAATCTGAAATAGAATCAATCCCATTCTCCACCGCACCCTCAATTCATTTTAGTTTCATGGCGGCCATCTTGAAAATAGGCTAAATATGAGCGACTTTCTCGCCAATAAATATTTTCTTATTGAAATCGAGACACTATAAATAACAGATAAAAGGATTTTCTTAAGGTTCAAAGCATCCTGGAGATTGCCAAGGATAAAAGAGCAGCGTAAGGTGTGGAAATTTTAGTTAAATCCTGCCAAGGAATCGAGAAAGCTTTTCGGCAGCTTCTTCGAGATCATTGTCATTGTCATTGTCATTGTCATTGTCATTGTCATTGTCATTGTCATTGTCATTGTCATTGTCATTGTCATTGTCATTGTCATTGTCATTGTCATTGTCATTGTCATTGTCATTGTCATTGTCATTGTCATTGTCATTGTCATTGTCATTGTCATTGTCATTGTCATTGTCATTGTCATTGTCATTGTCATTGTCATTGTCATTGTCATTGTCATTGTCATTGTCATTGTCATTGTCATTGTCATTGTCATTGTCATTGTCATTGTCATTGTCATTGTCATTGTCATTGTCATTGTCATTGTCATTGTCATTGTCATTGTCATTGTCATTGTCATTGTCATTGTCATTGTCATTGTCATTGTCATTGTCATTGTCATTGTCATTGTCATTGTCATTGTCATTGTCATTGTCATTGTCATTGTCATTGTCATTGTCATTGTCATTGTCATTGTCATTGTCATTGTCATTGTCATTGTCATTGTCATTGTCATTGTCATTGTCATTGTCATTGTCATTGTCATTGTCATTGTCATTGTCATTGTCATTGTCATTGTCATTGTCATTGTCATTGTCATTGTCATTGTCATTGTCATTGTCATTGTCATTGTCATTGTCATTGTCATTGTCATTGTCATTGTCATTGTCATTGTCATTGTCATTGTCATTGTCATTGTCATTGTCATTGTCATTGTCATTGTCATTGTCATTGTCATTGTCATTGTCATTGTCATTGTCATTGTCATTGTCATTGTCATTGTCATTGCAGGGGTTTACATTTATTTCCATTATTTCCCCATTCTCACATGCTTTAGAGAACAACAAACATTGAAAATATCTGAATAATATGTGGTTTCAATTTCAGCTCTGTCCATTGAGTGTTATGTCTGCACTAATACTAATGGGAACTGTGAGACTGGGAAGACAACGTGTCCAGTCGGGTCTGATAGGTGCATGAAGGGGACAAAAGGCGATGCAGTTTCTAAGTTTTGCAGTACAAGCTCTATGTGCAGTGGAATGAAAGACACTTGCAAGAGCACAGGAAACTGTGAAGTCTATTGCTGTGATAGTGATGGGTGTAACGGAGGTGTACCCTTGAAGCCTGTGACGTTCCTGACTCTCCTCATCATGGCTCTTGTCGTTGCTAAGTACCTGATGTAACCATGACAACAGGCGATGATGAAATACCAGATGTAGTCCTGGTTTTTAAAGAAAGCTAGTTGTAGTTTATGATGTAATAAATATAGGCTTTCTGCAAGCTTCGTTTTAAAAAATCGTTAGTGTTCAATTTCATTTTTCTTGCTTATCATAATCTTTGTTTCTTTTCTTCTTTTTCCTTTTATTTCGTAGACCTAGTGCGCTAACCTCTCACCTCTGGTTCAATTCACCACCTTCACATTCCCATAATGCTTTGCTTTGACTATTCCCAGACTTGGTATCACATATGAGTTTTTTAAAGGTAATTCCGTAGTTTTCCATTGCGCACGTCTGCTGCGCACGATCTTAGCCAGCGCGAGCTCGCGCATATTTGCTCAGGAAAGAAACACTGTGATATTTAATAGAACTGTTAAATTGTGACGTATTTCCGGGTCCAACTACTCACAAAAACCGATAAAATAAAGCGAGAAATTTTCTCAATGAATTAACCTCCACCTCAAACAGTTAGAACTTTGGACAACAAATCTTGTGACTTGTGAAAAAGTAAGAAACGTCTTTTTAAAACTTTTTTTCGTTTTGGACCTGGAAGTGTTTTTTCTATACGACTGACGTCGATAGTCCAATTGCAGGATATAACCACATGACATTTACTGGATGGCCCCCCAAACATATCAGGCTTCCTTTATTCAAAGTCTTTTTGTGCTGGATTACTATTGTCAAAGTATTAAAAACCTTTTTCCAAAATACTGTCTTCCCTTACAAGATACTTTGGTGTGCTTGCCAAACAGCAGACCTTGGGCTGAATGTAACCATGACAACGGGCGATGATAAAACACCAGATTCAGTTCTGGCCTTCAAATAAAGCTAATTAGCAACTTTGGAAACGAGTAAGGGACTGGGGCGAGTTTTGAATTTTAATCCTGTGAGCAATAACGATTTTTTTTTTTTTTGATTGAGCATCTCATGATTAGTAAGTCTGGCAAATTTGAAGGTGTTTCTTAAAAAAGAAGCAGAGTTAGAAGCCTTCAAAGCGTTGAAAATTTACAAAAAATATATGGTTACCGGGGACGCTTGTCACACTTGCCTGAAGAATAGACTTTACAAAATGCCAAAACTTAAGATCAGTTCATGAAACTTAAGGCTAATTCTTTCCTATTATCTTTATTAACACATTATCTTGATCTAACAAAAGTATACCAACGAAATGTTTCGTATACTCGGAGAAAAAAAAAATTATTTTCTCACTAAAACTATATAAATTCTTGGAAAGCGTGCTGAAAGGCACGCATGCGCAAACGTTTCTTCTCTCCATGCTGCTCGTCTTTTTTCAGATTACCTAATGCAATAAAGCATTTAGACAACAAGAGATCTAGACAAAATGGTAATTTGAGGCATTCGCAATGGATATTTGTAAAGTTACGAGTTGGAAAACATTTATATGTGACATGACGTTTCGACTGCAGCTGTGGCAGCCTTCATCCGGAAACAGAGCGGAGACTGATTATTTTACAAGTCACCAATCACAATCACAGATTGAATGTAATGTCTTTCCATTTCATAATCAGACGAAGCTAATTCCTGGTTCACACTAGCGTAGCAGGCGGTTCGCGTTAGTTCTTTTGGTATGCGAATTGTTCGTTGGTTGTAGTAATGGCCGCGTAAAAACTGGAGCGAGAACAAAATGTCAAACTAGGGGGAGAGGTGAAGGGAAGGGAGGGATTTGTTTTTCCTCACTCCAGACCCGCCCCCACCCTCACGTTTCGCTTTTTTAACATCCCCAAGCAGCGGGGGGAAAACCCAAACGACTACTAAGCAGGCTACTAGTGACTTCTTCTTCTTCTTTTTCTTCTCCTTCTATCTTCTTCGTCTACGAAACTGCAGTGAGAAATGTCTTTAAACTTTCGAAGCAATCTATTTTATTAAATTTGTTAACATCATTTTCTTTGTGTGGTTTTATTCGTCTGCCGTCTAGGCTTGACCTGTCAATTATAATCTTAATTTCCCAGCTACCATGCAGAACGAAACCACGATCGTTAATAACACCACATGACCTTTCGTCAACACCCTGATTGTCATAATAGTAAAGCAGTTACGGGGGTGTTGTCATTCGTAGCAGAACTTTGCTGAAGCAATAAACAAGCGCCAAGGCCACTATTTTCTGAAGCAATGAAGTTCCTAACAGTTTCAGTTCTGGTCATTCTGTTGGCTGTCATTCCAGAAGGTAATTATATATAACTACGGAATTTGATAATGGAATTTATTACCACTGGGCTTGAGGTTTTGGCACATACAGCGTCATTTTCAAAAGTTTGAATTATAGTTTTTTCCCCAATGTCAGAATAACTACGAAATTGTAGTAAAAACTAGTTCAGCTAAATCAAAAAACAACATTAGAAATGCTTTTTTTCCTCTTCACGGCACAGTTCCTACTTTTACTTCCTCACAATAAAAGTTTCAGAGGAAGAAAGCAGCCTTCTTCTCCTTACCAAGATTTTTGTCAAAGCTAAAGGCCTAGTTCTCTGTGTCAAACTTTGGATCACTTATATACCTTTTATTGCTTTTATCCAATTGATAAAATATACTTCAGAGCTGATAATTTTCGTGTTGCTGAGCTTTGCTGAAACTTGGTCAGATGATGCATTATGTCGACTTATGTATCAGGATATGATTAGGACCCCTATACGCGCTACCTCAAATTTCGCACGGGCTTTACAATATTTTGCCCTAAAAGTATACATTTTCTTAAAGCTAAATAAACGTTGTTTTTGAATATCTCTCACGAGTGAGCGCAGCTCGAAAAATCTGTCTTTTATTTTACATTGATAATTATATAATAAACAGAATATTTCATGGGCGCTTGGCGATACGAATTTTAACTTCACGTGTTGAAAATCTCTAGCTCGTTCGCTGCGCTCCCTCGTTAGAGATATTTTCAACACTTGAAGATAAAATTCGTATCTCCGCGCGCCCATGTAACATCCTCTATTTTTTTTTTTAATGGTTTCTATTTTGTATAAGTAATGATTTTAATTAAATGCTGATATTTCTAAATAATTTTTTCCCCAAATAAAATCCAAATAGTTAAAAATGATTTTTTATCTCATTTGGATAAAAGCAAAACAAGTTATAACCTGTAAAGTTTGTCATAGACTAGTGTTCCAGGAATCATAACGGAGTCACTTTCGTAAATTAGTCATTTAATTAAGTTTTTCGCTAGATCAGATTAGCAAAATAATACCTTCAGTTCGGAAGTTCTTTGTAGATTCGAAATAGTTTCCATCCTTTGTGTCAAATGTCTACAATATTCTTATCTTCATTAAATAGTTTAAGTTTTGTAGTGTCTTTAATGTCAACATAGACATAAAGCAAATGGATTTTTTTTGTTTAAAAAAAGGTCGATAAACGAAAAGCTTTACCCAAATTAAAAAAAAAAACGTTCGGTTTTCGATTGGAAACACGCCCACAAACACTTCACCAAATAGGCCGCTAAAAAACGGATTAACCAATTAATTAATAAGTAATCCCGGTCAAAGATATGCCTGGGCTTATACAGTTTAAATTTTGTAAGGGTTTTTGAATGGGTTGAGCTAAGGTGGGCTAGCTTATAACCAGAGAAGGGGGTTATAAAGGGGAGGTTGTAAACGTCTGAAACCCTTTGTATTAACAACAAAAGTTTGCTAAATAGTTTCGATTCAATTTCACTTGCCAACAACATGCTCATACAAAAAAACCAGTGCCTGTAAAATCTTTGAAATGCGCCATCCAAGCTGATCTGAAATAGTGACATAGAAATGACGATACTTCAAAACTGAGGTGTCTTGAAGCCTGGCAACATAGATTGACAAAAAATTATATCTGAGATAAATCTAGATTTTCACCGCGAGAGGTTATTGATATTTTATATAAAACTGGTATGATCGATATTCGCCCATTTAGTGAGAAAATAAAATAAAGAATTTACCGCTAAAGGAGTCTTCTGGATACTAAGGATGACACCTCAGTTTTGCAAATTTTCTCGATTCTGGTTTGCTAATATTTTTGCTCAGAAAACTATAATCTCAGCGGATTGTCAATATGCTAAACGGGTTGGCTTATAATCGATGGAGGAGGGGTGTTATAACCGGGAATTTACGGTAGTGCTAAAATTTGAACGAAAAAATCCAAAATGTAACTAAAACTATGATTTTCGAACAAGATAAAGTTCTTTTTTTTTTCTTTTTTAATGATCGATAAAATTTTTTTTCCAGCTCTCTCCATCGAGTGTTATGTCTGCGAAAACAAGAATGGGAACTGTGAGACGGGGAAGAAAACGTGTCCAGTCGGGTTTAATAGGTGCATGAAGGGGATAAAAGGCGATGGGGTTACTAAGATTTGCAGTACAAGCTCAATGTGCAGTCTAACCAAAACCGCTTGCGAGAACTCAGGAGAATGTGAAGCCTATTGCTGTGACAGTGACCTGTGTAACGGAGGTGCACCCTTGAAGCCTGTGACGTTCCTGACTCTCCTCACCATGGCTCTTGCCGTTGCCAAGTACCTGATGTAACCATGACAACAGGCGATAATGAAATGCCAGATGTAGTAGTCCTGGTTTTTAAAGAAAGCTAGCTGTAGTTTATGATGTAATAAATATAAGCTTTCTGAAAGCGTTGCTTTCAAAAAAATCGTTAGTGTTAAATTTCATTTTTCTTGTTTATCATAATCTTTGTTTCTTTTCTTCTTTTTTCCTTTATTTCGTAGACCTAGTGCGCTAACCTCTCACCTCTGGTTCTCAGGTTCAATTCACCACTTTCACATTCCCATAATGCTTTGCGTTTTTTTGGGGGGGAGGGGGGGCAACAATTACAAAAAAATATTTGAAAATTCAATACTATTTACCAGCCACGGTTGCTATGGAAAGTATTTTAATCTCTAAAAGGTTTTTCTTATATTATAACTTCATATATAAAATCAATTTGTGAAATGGATCATTTTCTCATATGTGCGATGACGTCATCACTCTTACGCAATTTATGACGTCATAGTTCATTAAAAATTAAAAAAAACAAGCGTGCATTTGGTCGGATTGACTCACAAATACACGAAATTATAGCTGACATAATTTGAAACAAAGTTAAGCATTATTTTTGAAAACGGTAAAAAGGCCAGGCAACCAAGCCATGTTGAAAATTTTAAATCTGAATATTTTCCCACTCTGTTTACGTAGAGTAAAATCCATGCTCAACTTTGTTCCAATTCATATCAGCAATTATGTCGTTTATTTTGGGGTCAAACTGACCAATTGCACGCTTGTTTTTTAACTTTTTATGAAATATGACGTCATGAATGACGCAAGAGTGATGACGTCATCACACATATTAAAAATGGTCCATTTCACAAATTGATGTTACTTATGAAGTTATAATATAAGAAAAACCTCTTAGACATTTTTAAATACTTTTCATAGCTACTGTGGCTGGTAAATAGGTAAGTCCCCCCTTAAAACAACTTCAACTCCTTACAGGACGGGTATAGAAACAGAAAAACGGTCTTTCGATACACAGTGAACGTAAAATAAGAAAACAATTCTGGGAAAGATGCCGAGTATTCAGCAACTGGACTAAACTCCGCTACATTGATCTTCACTCAGAGGCTGCTCAAACAAAGTGATGACGTCACTAAAGAATTGAAAATATACTACGAAACGCAATGCATCATGGGATAACCCTAGACCCTTCTCTGCTGTAATGCCACATGACCTTTCGTCAACACCCCCTAATACCTGCATGTAATACTATCCGAGGGTAGGTTTTAGGGTGTCGTCATTCGTACTCAGAACTTTGCTGAAGCACAACTAACTGCCAGATTCACCAAACGTTTTTTTGGATACAATGAAGCTCCTAGCAGTTTCCCTGGTCTTGCTGTTGACAGTTATCCCAGAAGGTAATACGTAATAACTAAAATATTCATTTGATTATAAACAAGTAAAAATTGATTGTATTCAAGCAAATTGAGTTCGTTCAGCTTAGTCGACATCAAATTTGAGAAATGCTAAACTTATTAATTTAGTTAACTTCTCTTTATTGTAAACTTAGCTAACTTAAGTTTTTATTAGAAATATCGAAATTTCCGCAAAGTCATCTATGTAGTGTTACGTTTAAAGTCAATTTTTTTTTCTTTTTTTTTTTTTTTTGACTGTAATGCGACTTCTAATGACAACCTTCAGTTTTCTTTCTTCTTCTTCTTCTTCTTGTTCTTCTTGTTCTTGTTCTTGTTCTTCTTCTTGTTCTTCTTCTACTTCTTCTTCTTCTTCTTCTTGTTCTTCTTCTTCTTGTTCTTCGTCTTCTTCTTCTTCTTCTTCTTCTACTTCTTCTTCTTCTTCTTCTTTTCTTCTTCATATGCTGCAGCGGCTTTTTCTTCATCATAATCTTCTTCTTCTCCTCCTTCAATTCTTTCTTCATGCATCATTCTTATTTTTGTTATTTCGCTTCTTTTCTACAATTCCCTTCAAAGGTCTTATCGCTAAGCTCTATATATACTACTTCACACGAAGGAATTATTCATGAAACATTGAAATTTGTGCATCGTGTAAGAATCCCAGAAATCTTATAACTAGATAGTTTTATTATTTACTCGAACAAAGGCTTCCTACATACATTCACTATTGTCCTGCTGGTTGTATGTCGTCTTTGCATCGATGCAGTAATTATGCTATATATTCAAATCGTCTAGTTGTAGTTATTGCCTTTTTCTTGGCATTGCATTGTCGTTCAATTAAGGACTGTAATTGCCAAAATAGCCAATGTAGGTAATATGTATTAAATGTTGTTTTAGCGAGAACGAAGCAGCGTGAATAATTCTACTTCTACATGCAAATATTTGTTTTAACTGAGTTCATGTTTTCTGTTTTGATTCCATGTTCGCATTTTGATGCTTTCTTGCGTTATGTATCACAGCTTATAGTAATCTTTATGACAAACAATCTATAAACTGTGGAATATATATTTTTTAATTTGCCAAACACCTTTTTGTCTGAAATTTAATTGTGCAGAACTTCCTGGTAATTTTGGAATTCTTGTAACACTAGAGTGCA
>JALHLI010000023.1:3670000-3812500 GCA_023349425.1 Anthopleura sola
AAGCCTGTGACGTTCCTGACTCTCCTCGCCATGGCTCTTGCCGTTGCTAAGTACCTGATGTAACCATGACAACAGGCGATGATGAAATACCAGACGTAGTAGTCCTGGTTTTTAAAGAAAGCTAGCTGTAGTTTATGATGTAATAAATATAAGCTTTCTGCAAGCTTTGTTTTTTAAAAAAACGTTAGTGTTAAATTTCATTTTTCTTCTTTATCATAATCTTTGTTTCTTTTCTTCTTTTTTCCTTTATTTTGTAGACCTAGTGCGCTAACCTCTCACCGCTGGTTCAATTCACCACTTTCACATTCCCATAATGCTTTGCGTTTTGGGGGGCAACAATTACAAAAAAATATTTGAAAATTGAAAACTTTTCGTGCAGATGCTGAGTATATTTGCTATTATTATTGAAAAATCCAGTATCAGTTTAATCAGAGTTAATTCCACACGCATGGGAGAATGAAACGTTTGGTGTTACAGACAATGTATGGACATACCAAGAAATGCCATGACGAATATTTTTTTGTGATTTTTGGCTGTATTGAATTTCATGCTAATATTTCATCACTAAAGTGTACCTCAACTACCAAACAACATTTTTAGAGACTTCATTCAAAATCATTAAACGATTAAAGTCTTTCTGAAGGCGTATTTTCAAACCATATGAAATTTGAATATATAGTTTACTCACTGAAGCTAATGACGTCACAACCCACTAACTCTATGCTTGGGCTACCTGTGGGATAACTGACATGAATAAGTGTTAAGGGGGGGCTTACCTATTTACCAGCCACGGTTGCTATAGAAAGTATTTTAATCTCTTAAATGTTTTTCTTATAATATAACTTCATAAATAAAATCAATTTGTGAAATGGATCATTTTGTGATATGTGCGATGACGTCATCACTCTTACGCAATTTATGACGTCATAGTTCATTAAAAATTAAAAAACAAGCGTGCATTTAGTCGGATTGACTCACAAATAAGCGAAGTTATAGCTGACATAATTTGAAACAAAGTTGAGCATTGTTTTTCGAAAACGGTGAAAAGGCCAGGCTACCAAGCCATGTTGAAAATTTTAAATCCGAATATTTTCCCACTCTGTTTACGTAGAGTAAAATCCATGCTCAACTTTGTTCCAATTCATGTCAGCTATAATGTCGTTTATTTTGGGGTCAAACTGACGAATTGCACGCTTGTTTTTTAACTTTTTATGAAATATGACGTCATGAAGACGCAAGAGTGATGACGTCATCACACATATTAAAAATGGTCCATTTCACAAATTGATCTTACTTATGAAGTTATAATATAAGAAAAACCTCGTAGAGATTTTTAAATACTTTCCATAGCAACTGTGGCTGGTAAATAGGTAAGTCCCCCTTTAAAACAACTTCAACTCCTTACAGGACGGGTATAGAAACAGAAAAATCGTATTTCGATACACAGTGAACGTAAAATAAAAAAACATTTTGTGAAAGATGCCGAGTATTCAGCAACTGAACTAAACTCCGCCACATTGATCTTCACTCAGAGCCTGCTCAAACAAAGTGATGACGTCACTAAAGAATTGATAATAACTACGAAACGCAATGCATCATGGGATAACCCTAGACCCTTCTCTGCTGTAATGCCACATGACCTTTCGTCAACACCCCCTAATTCCTGTAATACTATCCGAGGGTAGTTTTAGGGTGTCGTCATTCGTACTCAGAACTTTGCTGAAGCACAACTACCTGCCAGATTCACCAAAGGTTTTTTTGGATACAATGAAGCTCCTAGCAGTTTCCCTGGTCTTGCTGTTGACAGTTATCCCAGAAGGTAATACATAATAACTACAATATTCATTTCATTATAAACAAGTAAAAATCGATTGTATTCAAGTAAATCAAGTTCGTTCAGCTTAGTCGACATCAAATTTAAGAAATGCTCAAAATTATTAATTTAGTTAACTTCTCTTTATTGTAAGCCTAGCTAACCTAAGTTTTTGTTAGAAATATCGAAATTTCCGCAAAGTCATCTATGTAGTGTTACGTTTAAAGTCATTTTTTTTTTTTTTTTTTTTTTTTTGACTGCGATGCGACTTCTAATGACAACCTTCAGTCTTCTTCCTTCTTCTTCTTTTTCCTTCTTCTTCTTCTTCTTCTTCTTCTTCTTCTTCTTCTTCTTCTTCTTCTTCTTCTTCTTCTTCTTCTCCTTCTTCTTCTTCTTCTTCCTCTACTTCTTCTTCTTCTTCTTCTTCTTCTTCTTTTCTTCTTCATATGCTGCAGCTGCTTTTTCTTCATCATAATCTTCTTCTTCTCCTCCTTCTTTCTTCATGCATCATTCTTATTTTTGTTATTTCGCTTCCTTTCTACAATTCCCTTCAAAGGTCTCATCGCTAAGCTCTATATATACTACTTTACAAGAAGGAATTATTCATGAAACATTGAAATTTGTTCATCGTGTAAGAATCCCAGAAATCTTATAACTAGATAGTTTTATTATTTACTCGAACAAAGGCTTCATACATACATTCACTATTGTCCCGCTGGTTGTATGTCGTATTTGCATCGATGCAGTAATTATACTATATATTCAAATCATCTAGTTGTAGTTATTGCCTTTTTCTTGGCATTGCATTGTCGTTCAATTAAGGACTGTAATTGCCAAAATAGCCAATGTAGGTAATATGTATTAAATGTTGTTTCAGCGAGAACGAAGCAGCTTGAATAATTCTACTTCTACATGCAAATATTTGTTTTAACTGAGTTCATTTTTTCTGTTTTGATTCCATGTTCGCATTTTGATGCTTTCTTGCGTTATGTATCACAGCTTATAGTAATCTTTATAACAAACAATCTATAAACTGTGGAATATATTTTTTTTAATTTGCCAAACCCTTTTTTGTCTGAAAATTAATTGTGCAGAACTTCCTGGTAATTTTGGAATTCTTGTAACACTAGAGTGCAAACAATATATCCGTGAAATACAAATTACTAAATACCACAAAATAGTGGTAATTAAACATTATAAAAAACAATAGAATTTGTACAAATTTGTGCATTTTTTGTTTGCTAAATGTTTCACGGATATACTGTTTGCACATCGGGATGAATACATTTTGGGTGCTGGCGTTTCGACTGGAGCTGTGGTAGTTCTGTGGTAGTTCATCCTGTTTTTGTTCTTGTTCTTCTTGTTCTTCTTGTTCTTCTCCTTCTTTCTCTTCTTCTTCTTCTTCTTCTTCTTCTTGTTTTTTTTTTTTTTTTTTTTTTTTTTTTTTTTTTTTTTTTTGTTCTCCACGCCACAGTTCCTACTTAAACTTTCCTCACAATACAAGTTTCATCGGAAAGATATTTGCCTATGACAAAGGCCTAGTTCTCTATGTCAAACTTTGGATCATATACCTTTTTTACATGACTTCTAAAACCCATGAAGAGCCAAAAACATTTTTTTGAGGATTTGTATTCAAGACTATAATAAAAAAATGTATTTTACAGCATAATCTGGTGCCACATTATAGGTTTTGAATATCGTGTGTTTCATGAATAAAATTACAATATGATGTCTGTAAGAAATAGAAATCTCAGGAGGCTCAGTTAACATTTGTGTTACTTATTGGGGCATAACGCTTTTGAAAAACCTTTCATTGTTAAACATTAATGCTTTATTATTTAGATTTGCTTTGTTTTTTCATGTTCTGTTTTTTCGTGTGTCATAATGACAAAGCAGCGCTTTCGGAAGGTACAAACCTCTGAAAGAGAAAGCTTTAGTAGATTCGGTACCTTCGAGTACCAAATATTCTTCAAAGTGGGCCCATAACATTTTTGTGGATTGGAAGAGATTTAAGAGATTTAAGAGAGTCAAACGAGATCATGCAAGATCCTTCAAAAAAGATTATCCCATGGCAGCGGTTGTTGTAGATATTGAACTGTTTAATAAACATGAGTGTTTTAAGTGCAATGAAACTGCAGTTAAAACACTCATGTTTATTAAACAGTTTTATAACTACAACGGTTCATCAAGCACAAATGCATTGTATCAGCACGGATATGAATTATTAATCAGCCCCGAACTCCCCTGAGATATTCAAAACCGCCTCGACTTTTAGTTTGATGGACCTTTATCCTAGTATAAAATATACGTCACGTGTTTAGTTTGGGCGACACGATTGGCTCTTAGCCTCATTGAATATTAATGAGTTTTAGAATTGCTTTTACTGTATCTATTAATACACCAGTTTCATATTCGAAGGAAACCGCTGTTTTTTAAGACGACAGACTCATTTGCACAGGCTTAGCCTCGTTTTTAAGTCAGCTATTCAACGACGTTATTAAAAGTCTGTGGGATTTCAAAACATTGGTATTGTTCAACTTACACATTCTTTACATTACGGTTGACTTTTGCAAATCATTAGCAACAGCCAACTTTAATGTAAAGAATGTCCAAGTTGAATAATAACAATCCCACGGACTTTTAATGGTGTATTTGAATAGATGACTTATAAACGAGGCTAAGCCTGTGGAAATGAGTCTGTGTTCTTCAAAAACAGCGGTTTTCACCGAATGTGAAACTGGTATATTGATAAAATGACAGTTACTTAAGTGTTACTGATAAACGTGAAGCGACAGTGTGCTCATTTGTACATTATCTTTATTAAATAGTTTAAGCCATATAATGTCTTTAATGTCAACATAGACATAAGTCCGCAAATGGACTTTTTTTTGTTTAAAAAAGAGGTCGATAAATAAACAAAAAGCTTTACCCAAATTTAAAAAAAAAAAAAAAAAAAAAAAACCGCTAAAAAAATGGAATAACCAATTTAGTAATTAGTAATCCCGGTCAAAGATATGCCTTGGCTTATACAGTTTAAATTTTGTAAGGGTTTTTGAATAACCAGAGAAGGGGGTTATTAAGGGGAGGTTCTGAAACCCTTTGTATTAACAACAAAAGTTTGCCAAATAGTCTCGATTCAATTTCACTTGCCAACAACATGTTCATACAAAAAAAAAAAAAAACTGTGCCTGTAAAATCTTTGAAATGCGCCATCCAAGCTAATCTGAAATAGTGACATAGAAATGACGATACTGCAAAACTGAGGCGTCTTGAAGCCTGGCAACATAGATTGACAAAAAACTATATCTGAGATAAAACTAGATTTTCACCGCGAGAGGTTTTTGATATTTTGTATAAAACTGGTATGATCGATATTCGCCCATTTATAGTTTGAAAATAAAATAAAGAATTAACCGTTAAAGGAGTCTTCTGGCTACTAAGGATGACACCTCAGTTTTGCAAATTTTCTCGTCGCGTTTTTGGTTGGCTAATATTTTTTTCTCAGTTTAGCTGGATTTGCTCAGAAAACTTTAATCTGAGCGGATTGTCAATATGTTAGACGGGTGGGCTTATAGTAGATGGTGGAGGGGTGTTATAACCGGGAATTTACGATAGTACTAAAATTTAAACGAAAAAAAAACTATGATTTTTGAACAAGATAAGGTTAATTTTTTTTTCTTTTTTATTTGATCGATCGATTTTTTTTTTTCAGCTTTGTCCATCGAGTGTTATGTATGCACTAACGCTAATGGGAACTGTCAGACTGGGAAGAAAACGTGTTCGATCCCTTTTTTTAACTCTGATACGTGCATGAAAAGAGTAATAGGCGATGCGGTTACTAAAAGTTGCAGTACAAGCTCATTGTGCAGGAGAGCCAAAGATGCTTGCGATAACGCAGGAAGCTGTGAAGTCTATTGCTGCGACAGTGATGGGTGTAACGGCGGTGTACCCTTGAAGCCTGTGACGTTCCTGACTCTCCTCGCCATGGCTCTTGCTGTTGCTAAGTACCTGATGTAACCATGACAACAGGCGATGATGAAATACCAGACGTAGTAGTCCTGGTTTTTAAAGAAAGCTAGTTGTAGTTTATGATGTAATAAATATAAGCTTTCTGCAAGCTTTGCTTTTAAAAAAAAACGCTAGTGTTCAATTATTTCATTTTTCTTGTTTATCATAATCTTTGTTTCTTTTCTTCTTTTTTCCTTTATTTCGTAGAACTTGTGAGATAACCTCTCACCTCTGGTTCTCAGATTCAATTCACCACTTTCGCATTCCCATAATGCTTTGCGTTTTTGGGGGGGGGGGGGTGGGGGGCAACAATTACAAAAAAATATTTGAAAATTCAAACCTTTTCGTGCAGATGTGGAGTATATTTGCTATTATCATTGAAAAATCCAGTATCAGTTTAATCAGAGTTCATTCCACACGAATGGGAGAATGAAACGTTTGGTGTTACAGACAATGTATGGACTTACCAAGAAATGTCATGACTTTTACTCGTAAACCTGTCCAAATGTCTTTCTTTCTGGTTTTTGTGAATTCTGATAGAATCTATCATAGATGCATACGTGTTTTTAGATGTTTTTTTCTTCAATTCTTATTAATCTTCATAATATAGTTGGGATTTTTTGTCGTTTTTGCCGCCAAGAAGATTTTTCTTACTTTTTCTTCATGACTGGATTGGTTGTCCAAAGTTCTAACTGTTTCAGGTGGAGGTTAATTCGTTAAGAACATTTTTTGTAAGCTTTTGAGTTTTCATCGACAAATTTGTCGTTTATTTACGTTAAATGTGGTGAATTTCAAATTCCTTATGATTTTAGTCCGAACAAGTAGGTAGTCTTTGAATAATTGTGTTAGGTTTTCCTGCAAATTTCATTCAGAAATGTCAGATATTCCTATAACCTAACTAAGATTTGACGAGTCATTTTTTTTTTTACTTGTGGATTTACTTCCGGTACTTTTCCTTTGTTTTGATAGCCAATGAAAATGCGTAAAAAATCCGATTCCCCCAGAGTCTCTACATTCGCTGACGAAAGAAAGGCGCTGGAGGACTTTGGGTACGAGATTACACCAAGCCATTCTCGTAACCAGAGCCTTCTCAGCTTTCTAACCAATTTGGCTGATGAGTAGGGTCTGGGAACGAGAAAGCCACCAAGGAACACAGATCATGCCTTTCTTGCTTGTCAAAAAATATAATATTTATGGATATTAAAATGATTGAAATTTCAATTTTTGAAGATTTTGTTAAAATACTAATATTTTGAATATTTTAATTTAGCACTTCTTGATTTACCAGACTTACCACAGGTAGCCCAACAGTCACATGCTCAGTCTTTCACCTTAGTTGCTCATTATTTATCAGAATTGTAATATTTCTGGATTTTAAAATGCTAGAAATTTTGGTTTCTGAAGTTTTTGTTAAAACACTAGTATTTTAAATATTTTTAATTTAGTATTTTTCTCAAATTTATTCATCTTACCACAGGTAACCCAAGGGTCACATGTTTCATCTTTACCAGACTTTACCAGTAGTTGGTCAAACAAGATACAGTTGGGAAGAGCTTATCAAAATGGCTCTATTTTTGCGCCAATTATGTAAGCACAGTCTTTAAAAATTGCATAGCAGGGATCTATTAGTGCATATTAAGATATCTGATTCGTTTTTACAGCTCGAATGTGTGGCAGCCGACTTCAGGGCTCACCTTCATATAACAACCTTGCTGTGGTTTCAACTGTATTTAAGGACACTCAATCTTGTCGAACAAGGAACGCTTCGACAACCAGGTACAATATTCCACCAAATAAACCTTTATACTATTTATCTCTGACATTTTGATCACTATATTTAGCATTTTTAGACTGCAAAACCTAGTTTTTGAAGAAGAAAAAAATCATGTATATGAACATTATGTATATATGGTACATAAAACTCATTAATGACCGGTTGGTTACGTAATCGTAGTACCAGCATGTATACACTTTATACATCTCTTTATTGTTGTCTGGATTATTATATAAGTATTACAAAGCCCCTATAGTCGTGTAGCTTAGGTTTTTTGGGATATTTCGAGGGACTAATTCGTTTTATTTTATGATATTTTTTATTGAAGAACTGCACATTCACACCCCAGTTACATAACATGGTCACTTGACATGATCTAGTGTGTATAGTATTCAGATTTACTTTGTACAATAGAATTATAGGTGTGTCAGGCTTGCATATAATCTTAGTGCTTGCAGGCTAGGCAGTACAATGAATAGATGAGTTAATTGCCACATAATAATTCATTTACACCTAAGATATTTATAATATTTTTTTAAATGTATAATTTGAATGGTGATCAAAAATAGGAGGAAAGTGTTTTAAGATTTCTTAAGCTTACAATTCATTCTGATTAATACATGTACATGCAGACACCATGGTCATGCAGTGCAGCGAGCCAAAACAATTCATCATCATTCTCATGCTTGAAAATCATAAAGAATAGAATCCTTGCAATGTCATGCCTATCTCACATGAAAACCTGAAAAGTAATCCCTAACTTGTAGTTTTTTTTCTTTTGCTAGTATTTTGTTACAACCATTATTTTTGAAGTGCTACCCCCGAATTTTGATGTCTCATTTGTACCAGCTAGCATTACGACGGTGGTCAATTACAGAACTAAACTAGAAAAATTACATTTTTGAGGGAGATTTTGGACTGAATTTAAAGATTTTAATCCTTATATCCTCTAAAATATTTAATTCTCTCAAAATGTTTTTTTTTTCTAGTTTAGTTCTTGATTCTCCATTATTCAATAATAATAGTTATAATGCCCCCCCCCCCCCCCCAAATATATTAAATCGATAGACAGAAATTATGTTATTTAATATACACACACTATATGTGCTCACCTCTCTAGATGTAGTAATATATATATATACAAGTATTTTTTTCTAGTACAAGGTTCTTTCTGAGCTATAGCCTTGTTCTACATCAGAACAGGGGGGGGGGGGAGGTGGAAATTACACAGGTAGATCTGGGATTTTCGGAATCCCCTAAACCACAGTTGATCCCTGTAAATGAGTAATATTAACCATTTAATTGGAAAATATCCAACATAAAGGTGTTTTTTTCTTTTATACGTCAGTTAGCTATATATATAGGTAGTCATGCACACCTCCGTAACCAATATTTTGTATCCTGGAGCCACCCCTGAATTTTTGGTTGAGAAAGGGATGTATATATACTAGTTTTACAATGGCTTCGAGTGGCATACTTTGGAATATCCCACAAGTCACTTGTAGTTTCTAGTATACACACAAGTCTTTATTTTTAGGTGAGTGTGTATACGAAGAAAATACAAGTGATGAGTGGGATATCCACGGTATGCCTCGGGAAACCATTGTATAACCATTATATCCCACATCATAGAAAATACAAATATGTGAGTTCAACGGGCAGTGCATGATGGGAAGGTAAAGCAAAATACCGATGAATATACAACAGCTTTCCTGCTTTTTGATTTGCTGTATTTTTTATGGTGTGGGATAAAATTATTTACAGCATGTTAATAATCATGATCAGTAAAGTTCATAATTCATGATTCCCTGAGTTTAAAGTCAGTTAATACTATATTTATAAACAAAACAGAACATTCTCAATGATTATTATTATTTTTTTTTTACTTATCATTGTTCTTATCTTAAACAGCTCTGCCAAACCCAAGACTGGAATATTACTGCTCAATCTTGGAGGTCCAGAAAATTTAGAAGATGTTCATGGCTTCTTATTGCGATTGTTTATGGATAAAGACTTGATTCCACTGCCAGCACAAAGGTTAATATACAGTAATACATGGATTCTTAGTAAATCAAGTTAATATTACCTGTGGGAAAACAAACTGGAAAGTATATATAATTGTGTTTATTATAATAATAACAATTTTATTAATAACAACTTTATTGTGAATCACCATCACAAGTACACATGTACAACAGTGGCCCAGCTCAAGGCTGTTGAACTGAAGGCATATAACCAGGCATGTAACCAGTTTCAATTACAGTAGTTAGGGTTTCAGCTCAGGCTTGAAAATTAATAATGGCTGGTCAGTCGCCAGTCATGATGACCAAACAAATAAGTTTTATTTCTACAGTAAAAATCAAGTGTTGATACACTACCTCATCATGTTGGAAAAATTAAGCATGCAGTGTAAGAAAAAGTGCTTTAAAAATCGTATATAAACTAAATCCCCCCCTCCTCCTCCTCCGTACAGTGGAAATCAGTCATTGCACACAGCCAATTTTGGGAGCATTATAGGGGTAGTGTATCAACACATTTGGAGAGCTGGTAGAAACCCTAAGAGTCAAAAAGGGAACCAACCAACTCAGTTCACATGGGTTGACTGGGAAGGGAAGGTGAACCTCAGAGGCGAGATGTGCATTTTACCACCACACCATACCTCATATCTCCCTGACCCTCCTGAGCGTCATACTCAATAATGTATATTTTTATTATTTACTTTGATATGAACAGCCAGCTCGCTCCATGGATTGCTAAGAGAAGGACACCCAAGATACAAGAGCAGTATAGTAAGATAGGTGGTGGATCTCCTATCAAGATGTGGACAGAAAAACAGGGTCAAGGGATGGTTGAATTGCTGGATAAAATGTCACCAAGTACAGGTATTATTTTTATGTACATAATTAGATAAAAAGCATGGGTGGTGTAGAGGTGAGAGCACTTGCCTTTCACCATTTGCTACCCAGGTTTGTGTCCAGCCAGCGATGATTTCCTTTGTTGCTGTTTCCACAACACAATAGACCTCATCGGCTTGGATGTAATGTTGTCCCATTTCAGACCACGTGTCATTCCCTAGAGTATCATTTAATTGTGTAACGGTTGCGCATGAGAAGACGCATGAATATGGATACAACTCAAACAATGAATCTTATTCTCAAAAGAATGACACGTGGTCTGAAATGGGACAACATTACATCCAAGCCGATGAGGTCTATTGTTTTAAGAGACAGAGTTGTGCCCAACCCCCTAACCTGGAGGACCGGTAGATCCTGTTTTGTCCGGCCACTACCATTCAACCTGCCTGGCTTGGATAACCCTTCCAGGAGACTATGCTTTCTTCAGCATATTGCTAGGGGTCATAGAGGCACACAAAAGCTTGCATAAAATATACCTTTTTTAGCTTGGGAAGTTTGTTGTCCCATTCAGACTGTGTCATTTCCTTGAGCCTCATTTATTTTTTAAATGCTAGATCTCCAACCATGACAAGGTGGCAATCCACCAGAGAGCTTGAGACAGCTTTGAACAGCTCTTACTAATAAAAAAAATATTCTCTCTCCTCAGCTCCTCACAAATACTATGTTGGCTTTAGATATGCTAAACCACTGACTGAGGACACTATAGAACAAATGGAAAAGTATGTGAGATAACAGCAATCAATGTTTTGAAGTTAAGCTAAGAGGTCATTAGCTGGACCTGAGTGCCAGATAATTAGGGCCCAGAGATCTAGGGAAGGTTCTGGGGTTTGTTTGAACCCCTTAAACTGCAATCACATGCCCCTAATTAAAATATACCCAAATATATATGTAAATATTTTTTTTTGCTTCAATAGTTCAGCAGTTGAATGTACCCTCTGACCAAAATCTTGAACCCCCTAGAAAAATTCCTTGATCGGTCCCTGCCGGGGTATTGCTTGATTTCACTATGTTTCATGTCTCGTGGTTAGGGTTAGGGTTAAGGAATGTTCATCAGCTGAATTGCAAATTTTCAATAGACCCCTTGCACTAGTTCCCAATCTGGGGGTCAAAACAACATAAAATATTAAGATAAAAAAAGAATTCAATCCTCAAGAGAATGGAGTTCTTTTGTTGTGACCCCCAGGTTGGGAATTAGTCTATAGCATTCTATCTGGTTAACAGCACATGGTGATCAGCGTTTGAACAGTTAATAAGTGTGTTTTTTTTTCTAGTAGCCTAGAAATAAAAATTTAAATTAAAAAAAAAATTTCTTAATGATCCTTAAAAAAAACGTTTCTTTTTTTTTCAGGGATGGTGTCGAGCGAGCCATTGCTTTCACTCAATATCCACAGTATTCTTGCTCGACGACGGGTAGCAGTATTAATGCAATATATAGACATTATAACAAGAGATCTAGTGAATCTAACATGACATGGAGTACAATAGATAGATGGCCAACACATCCAGGACTTGTACAGGTATAACGTCAAGTATAGTTACGGTATATTGCTTACTATAATAGATGTCACTTCCGGTAGTATCTCCATTCTCACTGGCTTGGAGAATGTTGAAGGTTGTCTGTATATCTTGTTTTCATGTTGTACAAATAGTCAGAGAGAATACTTTGAGGAGTTAAATGGCACGAATTGATTTAAGAAGATTCACTAGTTGCCCCCCAGTCAACCATTGGTTGCCCCCCACTCAAATCCAGAAAAGTCAAATAATTGATAGTAAGTAATACCTATTTCAAAAAAGATTGTCATAGGCGATAGGAAATAGGTCATTCCAATATATCCAAGAATAGGTGGAGTGACGTGTGTTTCTGCTTCTTATTCTCGTCAAGAACACAAACATGTTGTTTGTAGTCCATTAAACCATTTTAAAGGCCTCGATTATTTGTGGTTAGCTGTATACCCATAATTCCTTTCTGTCTTGGAATGACCTATTGCCTTTCGCCTTTGGCAATGACAATTTTTTTTGAAATAGGTGTATTTAACAATTTGAGCCAATGATGGATAGCTTACGAGTCAATACCCCATGTTCTAATACCGTACTGATTTTAAAACTTTAAAACTGTTACATGTATTAGTTAATGCATATAATGATGTATGTAGAAATATACAATGCATTCTAATCTCTATCATGACCTTGAATGAACTTAGCATTTGTAAATAAAATGTCAAACACCCCCCCCCCCCCCCCCCCCCCAAACATTGTGCAATGTGCTGTATTTTCTGTTTCTGGATGTGATCCAGTATCTGGGCCCCTGGCCAGTAAATAACCACTATTTATGTGAGAAAAAACCTACAGATAATACATTTATCATGTCTAGTTCATACAATATCAGGGATTGGCTAAATACTTTTGGCCAATCAGAAGCAAGATAGAGAGTAAAATGTATGACTATGACTAATAATTATAATTTAAATTATTTTTATTTTTTGTTTTTTTTTTCAGACTTTTTCAGACAACATCAGGTCAGAGCTAGAAAAATTTCCAGAAGATGTTCGCAAAGATGTAGTGATTCTGTTTTCTGCACATTCTCTTCCCATGTCGGTAAGTAGCAAATTATCCATCCATCAATCTATCCATCCATCCCTCCCTCCCTCTATCCATCAATCCAACCAGCTAATGATCACACTCACTACCATTAAATTAATTATTTTATTTTTATGATAGTTTATTTACTCCTTCTCGCAGCCAAGGGCTAAATTACAAGAAAATAACTCTCTAATCATCCAACTATCAACTCACATGTTGATTTTTATGGAGGGAGGAAAACCAGAGAACCTGGAGAAAAACCCTTGTGGCAAGGGAGAGAACAACACATCAAACAAATTCAACTCACATGTTGATTTTTATGGAGGGAGGAAAACCAGAGAACCTGGAGAAAAACCCTCGTGGCAAGGGAGAGAACAACACATCAAACAAACTCAACTCACATGTTGATTTATGGAGGGAGGAAAACCAGAGAACCTGGAGAAAAACCCTCGTGGCAAGGGATAGAACAACACAGCAAACAAACTCAACTCACATGTTGATTTTTATGGAGGGAGGAAAACCAGAGAACCTGGAGAAAAACCCTTGTGGCAAGGGAGAGAACAACACAGCAAACAAACTCACAGATCCTAATGAGATTTCCTAAAAGTCTTAGAAATAATCATAAATGCAGTGTTTTATGTTGCATTGGATGTAGGTTGTCAATAGGGGTGATCCCTATCCACAAGAGGTTGCTGCTACTGTTCAGAGAGTCATGGAGGCGCTTGACTTTTCACATCCATATAGACTGGTCTGGCAATCAAAGGTGAGTAAGGAACTTAGATCAACTAAAAACTTCTTCAAATTGGCTGTATGAATCTCATGAATCTCATTACCAGCCTACAATGATAGGACAGACACTGCCCGTCAAGTGCTATCAATCAGAGAGTATTCTATTGCTTGGTATCAATCAGTTGAATGAATCTCATGAATCTCATTACCAGCCTACAATGATAGGGCAGACACTGCCCGTCAAGTGCTATCAACCAGAAAGTATTCTATTGCTTGGTATCAATCAGTTGAATGAAACTCATAAAATTTCATTACCAGCCTACAATGACAGTCAAACACTGCCCGTCATGTGCTATCATATGCTGTCTATTTCTAGGTTGGTCCACTACCCTGGCTGGGTCCACAAACCGAAGACGCCATTAAAGGTCTGGCCAAAAATAACAAGAAGAGCTTGCTTCTTGTACCAATAGCATTTACTTCAGATCACATTGAAACACTCCATGAGCTGGATATCGAATATGCTCAAGATGTAGCAAAGGAGGTAATTTCACGTCTTTATTTTCCTTAATACCTTATTAAGGCAAGTTAATTACGCGATTTTGGAGGTCGCATATTTCGTGCCAATTTAATTTTGTGATTTTTAGTAACAATCATATTCTTGATCACTTTAATTTTGCGATTTTATTGAATGAATTATTCATAATTTGTTTCCAAGTACGCACAAATTCCTTTAGAAAACTCACTTTTTCCTTGGTTTTAAAATAATTAATAATTTATTAAACTTCTACAGCGCCTTAATTATTAGGATATTCTAAAGCGCTTAACAATCTAAAATATATATACACCTACTTGCAAGAACGTTGTCATACAACATTTGAGCAATACATTCTTTACTTTCACAAAAATGGAAAGTCACTTAATTTCCGCTTCATTATATTCTCGCGAAAGTAAATTAAAGTGTCGCCACGATTTCATGTTATAACTTTTACCTTATCGTGTGTGAAATGACGTTCCCAGCCAAGTTTGACGAGGAAAGGCTGCACCGTCAACTCAGATATCTTAGAACCCTGAGTGTTGGTCAGGCCGCGGGGATTTACTGCCTTTGTAATAACATCTACAGATGTTTAAACTTTCAAGTGGCTCGGATAACCAAGTAAAATGGCGGTCCCATCTCTCTACACCCCTGCATTACATGATGTAAATTACTGCAAACTACAAAGTATTACAGTATGTTTACTGTTGGGTATTTATCTTATTTATTAGGCTGGAATTACTCACATAAGAAGAGCCGATTCACTGAATGACAATCCAACATTTATCCAGGTAATTTTACTAGGATTTTTTTTATACTTATTATTTACTGCTAATGGGGATCTCATATAAGCCAGTTCGGAGTTTCAGAATCGTTATCAGTGCGCATGCGATTTTATCCCGAATTTCTCACATTCTTTTGTTGAAACCTTCTTTTGTTTTTAATTAAACAAAAGAAGGTGAGAAATTCGGGATAAAATTGCATGCGCACTGAAAACGATTATGAAACTCCGAACTGGCTTATTGCAGTAGGCTAAGGGTGCATTCCATTAGTTGAAACTAGCCGCCCAGACATGTACATTGATAAAGAGAATTTCGTTTTGATAATAGGAACTGTCCTGTCAGATTAAACAATTCCTAAATTGTGACCATTTTCCCGTTGGAATGCATATAAAGAAAAAAGGGAAAACCATTACAGTTTAATAAATTAATAAATTTAGATTTAGAGTTTCCCATTTAAATTGATCGGGCTGGCCGACTTGTGAAAGCGCCCTAAGCTAAAATACATCCCCTCTAATCCACTCTACCACCCAATCCACTGGACCCCACTGCTGTCCACGCCACTTCTCTTGTCTTTATTTCACTATACTGCGCTCTGCTCTATTCCGCACAACGCCACAACACGCCACTTCACTCCACACTACTAACTACTTCATTGTCCTTCAAACAACCGCACTAGCCTTCACTTTATGTCAGTGAATGGACTACTTCGACAATACGTCGACCATCTTGGTGAAGGGCAAATATACAAAACTTTGTTACAGTAATGGCGTCGAGTAACACGAGATTACTAATTAAAATTATATAGACACCTTTCACGTGACGTCAAAGCAGCTCAATTTGGAGGACAAAACAAAAGAATTTCAATCTCCTGAGAATTGAAACCTCTTGTTTTGTCCTCCAAATTGAGCTGCATTCCGACGTGCTGCAAGAGGTCTATATATTACCCGCCATCTGGTTTTGTTTTGCACCTTGGACGCCCCATAATGTCTTGCAAATCAAGATGGCTGGCGTATCACCGAAGTAGTCCAAATTGTGGTAATTTCTTTCTATCGTTTCCAGGCTATGGCAGATGTAGTATTAAACCATTTACAATCAAACCAGCCTTGTTCTCGCCAGATGACTTTGAGATGTCCCATGTGTGTTAATGCTGTGTGTGGCCCAGCCAAAGAATTCTTCGCCAACCAAAAAGTAGCTAGTTAAAAACTAATATTATTAGGTAGAAAAATCCACATCATTTTCATCTGTATTTCCCTTTTTCTTTACAAACCTTATTTCCTACTAAGGATGTCGAAAGCATATAGACCCTCTATAGACTCCTTGCAGCACGTCGGAATGCAGCTCAATTTGGAGGACAAAACAATAGGCTCCAATCCTTAGGAAATTGAAATTCTTTTGTTTTGTTCTTCAAATTGAGCTGCTTTGGCGTCGAGTGCAAGGGGTGTTTGATATGATCAAAAAGTATTAAATTGATAGAAAATTATTGACTTTAGAATAAATAAAAATACAAACGTTAAAAGATACAACACTCTATTTGAATTGAGACATATCTTATTCTAGGACAAGCACAGGTAGCCCGAGCTATGGTTCTGAATATATATAGAGAATGTATGAACAATGAATTCACAGTTCACTGCGTCATCTTGAAAGGTAGTCGTGCCTCTGCATCGAAGCGAGACGAACAGTGACCTTGCAATGATAGAGACGTGAATATTGTCCAAGGTGTTAAAAAAGGTCTCTATCATTACAAGGTCACCGTTCGTCTCGCTTCGATGCAAAGGCACGGCTACCTTTCAAGATGACGCAGAGAACTGTGAAGGGGACTATAGCTGGGTTTCAATCAGCTGACAAAAGTCTTTGAATCTCATTATCTGCTCCAAATGGTGGTCAAACACTGACCACCATGTGCTGTCAGCCAGAAAGAATTCTATTGAATACTTGTGATTCAGCTGAGGAACATTCTGCACGAGACAGGAAATGACGTCAAGTGAAACCCAGCTATTCATTGTTTTTTTATTGTCATCATTCGAGAACGATTTCCGATGCATTAAGTTAACAAAATGACGAATTTTGAGCTCATTTTTAAACATTTCTTCAAATATTTTTAGTTAGTCTTCGAAGGTAATGTTTCAAGTAGATGTCCTGAGAAAATTATCTCCAGAGTTTTTTGAGTTTTTGAGTTCTTAAATGTTTCGGTGGTTTCCGACATGTGTTTTGTCAAGATGGTAATATTCAAAATTCATTATCTCGTTAACGAGCTCAGGACACCCAATTTTTCTTTTCTTTTTTGGAACCAGCCTTAAATTCTGTATGAAATAGCTTTCTAAAATTTTTCTTATTATAATTACTATTTCTAAAGTAGTCAGTCACCTTAACTAGTATTAAAATAAATACCAGCGGCAATCAAAGCCATTAAAGTGGCAAGCATTCCAACGTGCAGTCCATTTCCGTACAAAGAAGGTGATGCATTACAATAATCATCTCTACAGCAGAATACGTCACAAGTTTCATTTTTGCACTTTCTTTTCTCCTCGATACATGCGCGGCCGTCAGTACAACTTTTCTCGATTATTCTCCCATTGATTTTCTTTTGACAGACATCTTGATCTTCAGAACATTCTGTCTCTTGTGATTTACAGTTCATAGACGCTGTGCACTGGTAGCAGTTAATGCCATTCACTAGAAATGAGGAGAAATGATCAAAATATACTAGGTAAAGTATTGGCGATAAATATTAAGCTGAGGATAAGCCTTAATATTTGTTTCCTTCCTTCTATCTTTCCTTTTTTTTTTTTTTTCTTTTTCTTTTTCGCTCGTCTCTTTCTTTTTCTCTTTCTTTTTTTCTTCTCTTCTCTTCTCCACTCTTCTCTTCTTTTCTATGCTGCTATTTTCTTTTAGTTTCTTTTATTTTCTATTGCTCTTTATTGTTCTTTTATTTATTTATTTTTTCTTGTGTTTTGTTACGGAACCTTCGCGACCTCGGACGCCCCCGCAAGACGCGAAAACGTCACTTACAAAATAAATCCTCCATGGATATTATTCCTGACACTTTTCCCACGACATACACTTCCTATAATTCTCCTATAAGTCTCCTAAGTCTTTATTACCAGCAGTTTTCAAATTTTCCTCGCCATTACACTATAGCCAGGTTTAACTAATAAATTATAGCTTCAGAGAATCCCAGAAAAGCCAACGAACGCTTAAAGAAATGATTACGAACATCCAACATCCACAGAAGTTTCTAACAATGGTTGCAAGAACGTTGTCATATAAAATACCAAAAAACAATAAGGAATTAATTCGAAATATTTATCTGTACTTTGATTCTAAAGTCCCCTAGATTGAAGAGAATAACTGTTAAGTGATGTAACAACAAGACAATCTCAAAAATATCAGTCTATACCTTCAAACAAAATAATTACAGCTGTTTTACAAAAATAATTTATTGCAATTTGCTACTTTTGTATGACAACGTTCTTTCAATTATCAAAATTATATTCCTGAAACCCAAATCATGACTTGATGAAATTATAAACAATAAGTCATTGAAAAGTACAAATGTCAGTAATACAATCTAATAGATTCAAAGTTAATACTAATTTCGATGGAAATATTTAGGAAAAAAATTATACATGCCGATGTTTAGTCATTAAAACATTGGGTAAATTTAAGATATAAATTACAAACTTATTACTAGCTTTAGTTACCTTTCGTGAACGAAGATACTAGGAATATCAGTAGTATTATTATTACTTTCATTTTGTTTCGTTTCGGTCGGACAGATTGTGTCTTCTCTTCGTTTTCACTTGAGTTTTACGATTCGACATTTCATTATAATTATTCCAATTTGTTATTGTATTGTACTCGCTGCTTGTCAGAATTTCTTTGTAAAAATATGAAGAAATTTTGATGGACTTCCTTGCGTTGGTTGTTCGTGATCTGCGCTCTTCTGCTTGAGTAGCTCACCAATGCTAATGACGAATAAAATCAGTCGGCCATAAAACCTTTCACAAAAAAAAAAAAAAAAAAGTAACAAAAAATATATCAAGAAACAAAGATAAGACATAACTAAAAAAAAAAAAAAAAAAAAAAAAGAGCTTGATGGACAGATGGTCAGTGCAATAGCAATCGTAAGAATTCTTTATCAACAATCCTGGTAAAATCAAAATCGCTATCTTGATAAGCTCTTCAATAGCAATTTCCACCTCATTTAGGATTGCTCTAGCGTGGAACAATGGCGTAATAAACATTTTAATTGTTAACAATATAATAGATGAACAAAATCGAAGTATATTGCATACGCTGCTCTCCCGCTGCTCAATTTAAGGACAACATAATAGGCTTCAAATATTCTCAGGAGATTGAAATTCTTTTGTTTTGTCCTCCAAATTGAGCTGCTTTGACGTCACGAGAAAGGATCATAACCCACGACCCTTCACTCTTAGTCTTTTAAATTATTTCTCAAGTGGTTTTTAGATAAATTACAGATGAAATATCCCTCTGATTAAGAGTCTGTTTTGGACTTTTCTGAAGTAAGGGAGAGAACAATACATCAAACAAATTCAACTCACATGTGATCCATTCCTAGCCAGGACTCGAACTCGGACCACAGGGGTAAGGGGAGGAGCGATAAACCACTGTTAAACCACCCACGCCACCCACTTTGAGCTGCAATGCGCACGGACGACATCAAGCAAACAATTCTACGATAATTGGGATAGTCGATCGGTTAGTGCGCTGTCTTCATAGCTAGAGGTCCAAGACTCGATCCTCGGAATCTTAACGTCTGTTTCGACTCCTTTTTCAACCATGTAGCTTTAGCTTTATGTCCCCGTAATAAGGAATAGCTGATATTTTGAGGGGGGAAAGGGCGCACCTTCGAACGCTTTACGCATGTCCCCATGGCTCGGGATAATTGGAGAACCCCTCCCCGCGTTTAGAAGTAAAAGCATTGAATAAATTGGGAATAGTTTTCCAAGGTGGTAAAAACGGTCTCTATCGATGCAAAGACACAGCTGACCTTCCAAGATCCGGCCTTTCAAGGGGACTTTTGCTTGTTATTCTTATTGTTTATTATCATTGTGCTTTGTTTTATTTTATTTTAAGTTTTTTTTTTTTTTTTTTTTTTTTTTTTTTTTTCTTATAGTCAAATTTATGTTGTTGTTCCCGCGGGATACCTGTGGTTTTATAATTTTGGGCTTCCTTTGTCAAAGGAAAGGTTACCTAACTAATTTCAAGATGGTGGACAGTTTGTAATCTTTCACTCCACTACAACATGTGCAAGTTTTTATTCAAATCTTCGAGAATTTACACAGAAATTTAGCAGAAAATTCACTAAAAGGATCTACATTCATTTACAAATAAGGTAATCTTTCCAAATATAGATATATTTTCGTTGAGCGTACAAACGACAGTGTTATTGAAGTCAGTTAAAATTTAATTTGATATGAAGAGTTAAAAGTTGTGACAGTTTGTTGTTACGTTAACTTTTTTAGTGAAAACGAGCAAAAAAATTCTTCTTACATACATATTGGATATACTTATTAAAGACTTAGCAGAAAAAAATGAAAAGCAAAAACGTGGTCTTTAAAGAGGTTTCGCAGCAACTGATGTTGGAGACTGAGGAAGTTATAAGTATCTTTCTAATACACCAGTTTCGATCACAGACTCGTTTGCTCAGGCTTAGCCTCGTTCATAAGTCAGGCTATTCAACAAAATCATTAAAAGTCCGTGGGATTTCAAAACATTGGTATCGTTCAACTTGCACATTCTTAACATTTCAGTTGACTTTAGCAACAGCCAACTGTAATTTAAAGAATGCGCAAGATTAACAATACCAATCCCACGGACTTTTAATAATGTCGTTGAACAGCAAACTTATAAACGAGGCTAAGCCTGTGCAAATGAGTCTGTGGTCTTCAAAAACAGCGGTTTGCATCGAATGCGAGACTGGTGTATTTGCGAAATGGGTGCCTTCATGGGTGCCTTCAAACATTCCTTCCTATCCTCCAACATGTCTGCCACGAAACCTCTCTACATTTTGATCACGGTGTCATTCAAAGGTAAGACAAAATCAGCACAACAACTGGGACTGCAAAGAAAGCCTTGGAACTGATGATGGCACTGGCTCCATTTGGGGTCAACGGACCATCGGCATTGCAAAGGTCTGTTTCGCAGCATTTCATCGCACAAACATACTTGCTCTTGTCACATGCCATTTTTGCCGCGTCACATGCGCTTTTTTTATTGCAAGTAAGGGCGAACCGGTTCCCGATTTTGGTGTGAGTATGGGAACATGCATCAAACGATGAGGAGCAGTTGGTTTTGCTGATGCAACCTTTACTATAGCATGAATAGCATTGGATAGACAGACCTGTAGACAGACAGACAGACAGACAGACTACATAAACAGATATGCCTAACTTTAAATTTTTTAAAAAAAAAATCAAGCCAAAAACTAGTTAGCTCAAGCCCAGGCCTCCCCCTCTTTTTATGAGAATTAAATCTCTCTGTTTTTTTTCATGTGAAGTCAAAGCACTGCTAAGTTGGAGGACAAAACAAAACAATTTCAATCTCCTGAGAATTTGAACCTATTGTTTTGTGTTGCAAGGGGTATATAGTTTGAGTTCCTTACGAAAACAATATTCTAGCCTCAAATGATCGAATAAATTTCAGAACGATAAAGGAACAACTCTAAAGGGAACCTCATGTAAACATCACATGCTTTGAATTGGGCAATTTACATATACGAAATTCATTAGGTCTATTCAAGTTTTTAAATATTAAAAAATATATATATATAAAAATATATAAAAATATTTAAAAAATATTAAAAAAAAGATATTAAAAAATATTTAAAAAAAATATAAATAAATAAAAAAATAAAAAATAAATAAAAAAAATAAATAAATAAAATAAATATATATATATATATATATATATATATATATATATATATACATATATAATATATAAATGGTTGGTCAAGTGTAGAGTACTCGATACTGGGATAGTAGAGCGGAAATAGTAGAAGGTTTAGAGAGTAATAACGATGACGGTTTCTCTAGAACGCTGTTTCGTAAGACCTTAAGGTCTTACTCATCAGGAGTAAATCTATCTGCCAACCGCATCATTGCATCCTAAACAAAAGGAACGAACTAATATCATCGTGCAAGCACAGAAATAAGGAACAGCGTAACAACTAACAATAATGTGTAAATTTAGTATATTCTATAAATAATTATTTTGTTATATCATCTAACATGGCTGCCTTTATTTACTTGCCTCTCATTTATGTAGAGAGAGTAGAGAAAGGTGGCGTTCAATTTTAGCCCACGATGTGTGCGCGCTCACAAACCGCATAGCAACCTTCAATATTTTATTGAGGAACCATTCACGTTTGGAACTTCAACAGGGCAAAAGCCCGAATTTTGCACAGGACTCTATGTTTTTCTTTGAATTTCTTTAAACAACAGGTAAAAATCAATCTTTTGAGAAAGTAAAAAACGTAATTATTAGAACTTATAGAAAACGTGTTTTATGTGCTTTTGTTGTTGTCGTTTGAATACGATTTTCGGTTCAATGAGCTAACAAGATACTAAATTTTTAGCTTAATTTTAAAACCTTCCTCAAATATTTTTAATTAGTCTTCGAAAATAATGTTTAAAGTATATTTCCTGAGCAAATCGCTTCCAGAGCTTTTTCAGTTTTTTTAGTCATGACTTTTTGTGTCCTAAGCTTGATTTCCGCCACTTTTCTTCCGAAAACTTGTCAAGATGGTCATATTCAAAATTCATTATCTCGAAAACCAGCTCGGGACACCCCAATTTTCTTTTCATTTTTTTTTTTTTTTTTTTTTTTTTTTTTTTTTTTTTTTTTTGAATCAGCGTGGAATTTTGTGTAAAATATCTTCCTAAGAACATTTTTGTGTTTATTCCTTGCTAGAATAGTCAGTCACCTTAATAATGGTTTTTCAAACATTCCCGACTGAGAAAGCCAAGAGACAAAGACATGGCGAAGGTGCTGGTGGACTCGAACAATATGTACAAAACCAGCATGACGTCACGCGAAAACAAAGAATTTCAATTTTTTAAGGTTTTTGATGCCAATAAAAGAAAATGTGTTTGGTGTCGGCAGGCATCGCCTCATTGATAAAAATCATAATTTCATTCAAGCCAAACAAGAATAAGAAAAAATATCAAGTTTTTTAAACGTAAACTTTCCTAAGAATATGAACGTTTCTGAATATCAATTCGATCGCTAAATATCATATCTGTATTGGGCATGAGTAGAGTATTTTATTATTTTTTTATTTTTTTGCATGATTAGAGTAGCTGTTTCTCTCTTGTGCTTCGAGGATATTTTCGCTTTAAATCTCAGAGTTTTGCTATTTTTGCAGTTGAATCGCAGTCAGGATCGAAGTCAAGCTATCTGTTAAAAAAAACCCCGTTTCACAGCGAAAGGAATAGACTTCGGAATTTTTTGATGGACTAAATCGAAAAAAAAAAGGAGATTTCTAGCAATTTCTTGTAGTTCTAACTTGTGCATGAATATTCGAAGTCATCAGTGCATGGTTGATGGCTTTTTGATAGAGTGAATAGAATATTTTTTTCTAGCACTTTCTTTCAGTTCAAACTTTATTCGTTTATTATCAGCCTTTATGCCCAAATAAACATTTTTTCGAAAAATATTTTCAACGGTTTCTAGGAGAATCTTTTAGAATTCTTAACCGCTCAAAACATCGTCGCTTAGGCGTCCCGTTTCCACGGAACTGTGTTATCTCTGCTGGACAAAATTTCAAACGCCTATAACCGTGCAAATGAAAGAGACCGTTCCGTGTGAAATGTAAAGTGTAAAAACCTAAAACTGACAACTCCTCAGGTACCGTAAAAGGGCAGCTTAAACATAAACATTATTTAAGTATAGGTTTGTGTATTTTCGGATTGAATTAATAAAACTTTTCAACGACTCCTAACCATACATCTATATTCAATATCCCTAGCACTAAAAATTCGAAAATATATATTCATTGACCCAAAATGATTATAGTTTCCAGTTTCCCGTACAAAAAAAAATATATTTATGCTCATTAGAAAATACTTAATAGATAATTATCAGTATAGGTTTGGTTTTTCACCATTTTGTTGTATTGAAATTATCAAAAGCTGGTCGAAATTATCATTGCTCGGAGACCAGGATTCTTTGTTTCTCTGATTCTAGCAATATTCTTTAGTAGTAACTCTCAAAATTATTAGAACTATTTTATGCAGCTTCACGTACAAAAACATTCTAGTTTATCGTAATTAAGAATACCTATCAGTATATTAATGATCTAACTAGTAGTTTCCCCTTAGTAGCAAAACTTTCGACAAAATATGTTTAGAAATTTAACTATTCAAGAACTTTCAAGTTTCACAACTGGGATTTTGAGCTTTTTTGCAAATGAAAATAATATGAAAATGGATATTAACTTACCTATCTGTATAATAGCGAAGAGAACGCAAAGTGTAAAGATGAGGCCCTTCATTCTGTCAACGTTTTCTTGATGCTCAAGGTGTAAGATATTCTTCAAACTTCGAGCCTTACGAAGCTTACATAAGAAATGATTTGCATTTTAAGGGGTTGCATTTTATAGTGAGGCAATCCATCAATCATTGTAGCTTTGGGTGGTAGTTTTGAGAACCAATAAGAATCTTTGTTTATAACTAAAACGTCGAAGGAATGGAATATCGAATGAAAGCTAGATATAAATCTAGAAGGTGAAAAACAATCGAGAAAAAACTATCTTCACGCGTCTTAGGTTTTGACCGCCTTCGGTCAAATTCGAGCACGTACAAAATATCATGGTTTACTAGAATGTCCTAAGTGATACAAAAATATACAACTACTATGTTAGAAATATTTAATTCAGCCTTAGATCTGTCTGTAAACAAATCTTCATATGAAAATGGGTGGCAGAAATGCTAATTTGTATGCACAAACAGGGCATGGCTAACTCACAGATTGAACCCTGAAACAACCTCTGGGCTGATCTAAGTCAGGGCATGGCTAACTCACAGATAGAACCCTGAAACAACCTCTGGGTTGATCTAAGTCAGGGCATGGCTAACTCACAGATCCTACCCTAAAACAACCTCTGGGCTGATCTAAGTCAGGGCATGGCTAACTCACAGATTGAACGCTTAAACAACCTCTGTGCTGATCTAAGTCAGGGCACGGCTAACTCACAGATTGAGCGCTTAAACAACCTCTTGGCTGATCCAAGTCAAGGCATGGATAACTCACAGATCAAACCCTGAAAAAACCTCTGGACTGATCTAAGTCAGGATGTAATTCATTAAATCTTATCATGTTCGATCTTCTCTAAATTATTTTAGTTTCCGAAAAGTCATATTTAAGTTTACTTTCTTTCGGCCATAAAGTTCGCGGTTACTACACCGTGACATCTTTCATCTTCGAACAATACAAAGTCCTATATTTACAATAGTAGTAGTTTCCCGAAAAATTAACATACTGAAGAAGGATACTTGGTGTGTTAAAAACAAATAAATAAGGCTTATTCATTTGTTTTTAACATACCAATAACCCTTCTTCAATATATTAATCTTTTCGGGAAACTATTACTACTACTATTGTAAACATAGAACTTAGTGTCGTTCAAAGATGAAAGATCTCACGGTGTAGTAACCGCGAACTTTCTAAAGGCTTCTTTTACGAAAAAAAATCATTAACAACTTCAAAGTTCCCTGCAGCTCATTTACCCTTAAAAGGGCATAAAATATCACAGAAATTCTAGTTCCACCAAAACAGATGTTTATAAGAATAAATACCAAAAAGCCGATGCCACATCTTCAAGACTCTTGCTATTATGTATCGGAATTTTACTTTAACAAAACTATTTTACCTTCTCCTACAATTCGTAGTAAATATGTGAAATTGCAGTTTTAATAGTTTGAAAGTTTCAAATGCGGCATAGAATATGTCTCTGATAAATTGTTTCTGAAAAATAAAATCAAGTTAATGAGAAATAATATGCAGAATAATATGATATGGGTGTTTTGTAAGTACAAACATTATTTTGAGTGTACTGTAATGTTGTATAGTAGTACTCATCGTAGGAACTTTTAAAAGGCCTGATAAGGACGTTCGCGGGCAACAACGTTTCCCATGTTTTTTTCTTCAAAGTTCGCATTATCAAATAAGACTATCATAGAAGTTCCATGAGAAAATATATTCTATAAATATGTATAGAAATACATACAAATAACTTGTTCTTGGCTCGAATTTGCAGCCACCATGCACAATTCGGTGACGCTTTGGCCATAATACACATTGAACATTGCATCCAAATACTTGTTTTTATTAAGGTTTTCCCATATTTTTTTCTTCAAATTTAGAACACTGACTGCTTATGTAATTCTTTATAAAATACTAAAATAAAAAATAGGAGTCACCGTTGTTGTTTTCAAGATATAGCCGATCGAAACCGTTTTCGGAACGAGCGTGACGGACTTTGATCTTGAAAAACATAGATCACGCACGCACACGCTGTCACGCTATTTACGCGGAGCAAATGCGCACAAACAATGCCCGCGAACGTCCTTAACGCAAGCGATGTTTAAGGCGATTTTTGATGTGATTTTTGTGGCGATTTAGGTAATAGTCATAAATGGTAAAGGATTTACTTGGTAAAGTTTTATTCAGGTCAACATGATTACGTGGACAAATGTGTCTTTAGAAGCACCAGACTAAATTGATTATCTTTTCAAAAATGAACGGATAAATCGCATCTCGAATCGCCGCAAAAATCGCGAAAGAGCAAACAGACAAACAGACAAACAAACAAACAGACAAACAGACAAACAGACAAACAGACAAACAGACAAACAGACAAACAGACAAACAGACAAACAGACAAACAGACAAACAGGCAAACAGGCAAACAGGCAAACAGGCAAACAGGCAAACAGGCAAACAGGCAAACAGGCAAACAGGCAAACAGGCAAACAGGCAAACAGGCAAACAGGCAAACAGGCAAACAGGCAAACAGGCAAACAGGCAAACAGGCAAACAGGCAAACAGGCAAACAGGCAAACAGGCAAACAGGCAAACAGGCAAACAGGCAAACAGGCAAACAGGCAAACAGGCAAACAGGCAAACAGGCAAACAGGCAAACAGGCAAACAGGCAAACAGGCAAACAGGCAAACAGGCAAACAGGCAAACAGGCAAACAGGCAAACAGGCAAACAGGCAAACAGGCAAACAGGCAAACAGGCAAACAGGCAAACAGGCAAAAAAGCAGGTTCCATTTCTCAGGAGATTGAAATTATTTTTGTTTTGCCTTCCAAATTGAGCTTCACTGACGTCACGTGCAAGAGGTATATTCCAATATTCCTTGAGGCTGGCATATTAAAATTACAATAGGAATCACGTCATTTTCTTGTAATTTGATTGGTAGATTAAAACCATAACATTTTATAATTTTTTTAGCCGTCTTGACCTTTTCATGTGGCATTATTGGCCTCGTTATTAGCATCATTAGAAATAGTCTGCTCAACTCGTATCGGATTCAGTGATCTTTAAGGAAGAACATATCTGCTTAAAGTTATTGATTGTTGAAGGATTATACTTGCCGGTAAACGTTTTGGAATCTGCAATGAGAGGGTTGATGCTCGTTTTCGCAGTTGGATCACTATTAAATACAGGTAAGAAAAAACAGTATTTAGTTTGTTCGAGATTTCTTTTTGATATTACTAAATTATTTATCTTCTAACTCAAGAAATATCCATAACACCTACCAGTTAGAAAGATTTTAAGGAACAAAAGATAAATCAGTTATAATTGTTTACAAAACTTTGTAGGAATGTTTTAGAATTTTATTCAAATTATTGAACACTGATTTTAGAATTGCAAATCTTTGCGAGGTTCAAATTAAATTATCAGCAAAATAACATTCAAATTCGCCAACACATTAAAACGTCTTATAGATTCAGCCTTTGTTATATAAGCTCAATTATATTATTTTCTAGTGTGATATTGGTAGACAAATTCTTTTTTTCTACTGTACGTACAAATACATATTATTTCAATAACGGTTGTCGTAAACGCATTCAAAATCCTACAAAGCGTCTTTTTCTTTTAAAAGAGCTATGATTTATTATCAGTTTTTCAAATTATATGAACTAAAACGTGAAAGTTTTAAAGTTTACGAGAATTCTTACAAAGTAATTAAGACTAGAACACAAGATAGTTCTTAGGTTTTGTCTTAAAAGCTTTAGAAGATACAGGATAATAGGGTATTAACATTCAAGCGTGGCTTCGAAAACGGTAGCTCCAGTCAAGCGGTTAACTTTATTTATTGATGAAAAATCCTTAAAAAATACAATAAGCTAAGATATATGTCTAATTTGGGCTAGCAGGATTAACTATTATGAAAATTATGTATCAAAATAATTTTACTCCAATATAGCATTTTATTTTGTGGATAAGAATTCTAATGATTCAATGTTGTTTACATATTTCGTATGTACGTGTTCTCATAAGCATTCTACTTGCATCAAATTAACTTCAAAATGCTAAAAATTAAGACAAACAAAAAATAATCTTATATTAACTGATTTTTGAAAATTTGAATCCAATAAACTGAGTGTCATTTTGAAGTTATAGAACTCTCGAAACTGTAAATTTGACAAAGAAGTCATGGTTCCAAAGTCATGGATGGGTGGCAGCCATGCACTTATTGTCTAGGCATATTAATTTGAACATTAACGAAATACTTTTTATGACAAATTACCAAGCATTAAGACGTATACAATAATTCTAATATGGTTTTGAAGTTATAGAACTCTTAAACTTGTGAAAATTTACCAAAGAAGTTATGCATCAGTGGCAATGTTTCTTATTGTCTGCGGTATTTTCAACATTATACAAATATTTTTTTATGAATTACAAATTATTAAGCCAAATATTTTGGCATTTTCAGAAAACCAATATTTGAGTATATTTTTGAAATTATAGAACTCGTAAAACTGTAAAGTTGCCAAAGAATTTATGGTTGGGTGGCAGCCATTTTGTCTACGATATTTCAGTCAAGACAGTCAACATTGAAAAATAATTTTCTTACAAATTACAAAGAATTAAACCAATACCTTAAGAATTTCAAAAAAATAATAATTCTAGTATAGTTTTAAAGTTATAAAACTCTTAAAACTGTAAATTTGAAAAAAAGAATTCATGGTTGGTTGACAGCCGCTTGGTCTACGATATTCCATTTAAATACAGTCAACATTGAAGAAAAATGTTCTTAAAAATTAAAGAAGAAAAAAAAAGAAAAAAACTATGAAATTTTAAGAGAAATAGTAATTTTAGCATAGTCTTAAAGTTATAGAACTCTTAAAACTCTAAATTAGCCAAAGAATTCATAGCTGAGAATTACAATGCTTTAGGGATATATACTAGGAGTGACTCTTTGTTACTTTCGATAACAACAAATATTATTTTTTCGATACGTGAAGCCTTCTACTTCTTCTTCTTCTTCTTCTTCTTCTTCTTCTTCTTCTTCTTCTTCTTCTTCTTCTTCTTCTTCTTCTTCTTCTTCTTCCTCTTCTTCTTCTTCTTCCTCTTTTTCTTCTTCTTCTTCTTCTTCTTCTTCTTCTTCTTCTTCTTTTTTTCTTCTAGTTCTTGTTGTTCTTGATATTCTTGATGTTTTTTCTTCTTCTTATGTTCTTCTTCAAGGTTTGCAAATCACTGATCGATATGTTATCCATAATTTTTTAGCACTTGCAATACAATGCAAGCTTTGCTGGCCTCCACAACACGAGGATGATTGTGAAGAAAGCGAGGAAAATATTGACTGTCGACCATGGAAAGACATTGGCTACGACTCTTGTATTGAGGTATGGAATTAGTTCTAAACTATCAATTTAGGGAAATGTTGTTTGTTCATAGTACGAAGTCTGTGTGATAGTTGTCATAAAACTTGGATTTTTATCATCATTTTGATCATCATCATAATAGTCATCATTACCATTATCATCATCATTGTCATCATCATCATTACCATCACCATCATGATCATCATTATCATGATCATCTTTATCATCATCATCACCATCATCACCATCACAATCATCATCACCACCATGATCATCATCATCACCATCATCATCACCACCATGATCATCATCATCACCACCACCATCATCACCACCGTGATCATCATCATCACCATCATCATCACCACCATTATCATCATCGATCATCATCACCATCATCATCACCACCATGATCATTACCATATCATGCATCTTCAGCATACCACCAAAGCACAACTCACAAGGCTCAACAAGACACAGTCCATGAAAGGCTGCATTTTTAAATTCAAGGTCAACTACTATGGCAATAAATCAATTGCTCGGACGTGTTACCCTAGTTACAAGTGTGAAGGAGCGAGGGAATGGTGTAGAAGATACGGCCCATGTACTGTTAAATGCTGCAAGTACAACTTGTGTAATGATGGACAGGACGAGAACCTTGAAGAATCGGTTGCAGGAGCCACTACAAACAGTATTTCAGCACATATTTTCTTACTCTCGACGATGATGACTTTTGTAATTTACAGTGTTTAGCCTCGAGAGAAAAACAAACGAACAAAGGAAAAAAAACATAATAACAACAGGGGCGGATCCAGGATTTTTCAAAAGGGGGGGCCAGACAGGATCAAATTAGGGGCGTAGCGTGGCCATTTTGATAAGACACCTAAAAAATCGCCGAAGCAAAAAAAAAAAAAAAAAAAACAACGTGGCGCACTTCAATGTTGACACTGTTCCATAAATTATTACCAAGTTTTAACACATTAATTTCAAAAGGGGGGGCCGGATAGGATCAAATTAAAAAATAAAATAAATTTCCTTAATGCACGAGGCAGTAGAAAAGCAAAAAAAAAACAAAACCGGCAGCTAAAGGGGGGGCCGCGGCCCCCCCGGCCCCACCCTAAATCCGCCCCTGAACAACAGCAATTATTCAGTGCTATTTTTTTCGTTGACATTTTCTGTCTCGTGCTGAATGTTCATCAGATGAATCACAAGTTTTTAATAGAATTCTTTCTGATTGACAGCACATGGTGGTCAGTGGTCATTATTTGGAGTAGATAATGAGATTCAAAGACTTTTATCAGCTTTATTCCATTTTGTGATGCTCTTGCCATCGAAAGCTGTTGCATGTTTTTAACTTCTAAGTAACTTGGAACGTAATTTTATAAGCGACAAAACACTCGAACAATGTTGTACAATATTGCATCAGAGCAAATGAAGCTTCCTATATATTTTTTATGCCTTTTTTAACTCGATTGTCAGATATGATCTTAGCAAGACTAATTGCAATGCCAGTGCCAAATGTTTAAAACAAAAGATTTTCAACCTCACGAGAACTGGAAGCCTATTGCTTTGTCCTCCAAATTGAGCTGCATTCCAACGTGCTGCAAGGGGTATATAACCAAAATTTGCTTGCATAATTAAACAATTTCATTGTTGCTGTAAGAGTTTACAGACATAATTTAACTAAAACAAAACTGGAAATTTGATTTAAAATAAGCTATTAAAAATATATTCATCTAAGCTTTCCTCATCAGCTTTTTTACTCGATGGCTAATGAACGGCTTTGATAAGCTTAGCAGTTTATGGAAAACTCAAAAAACATAGATCCAATAAATTCTAGATTCAGTGTAATTATAAAAAATACAGTTGTAGTTGTTGTTGTCGTTACATAAGACATTAACAGCGCTTTTCGTGTTCCTGCGACCTATTGCCTCCAAACGTTTGGATTTTGGCTTCGGCCGTCAATCAAATTTACAACGAACCGAGTTCATTCCGATCAGGCGACGAGGAATTCCCGTGACATATCAGCCCGTGACTACGAGAATTTCTTAAAAACTCGCGATTGGAATGAACTCGGCCCGACGTAGTTTGATTGACAGAAATATAACTGAAAGCGATGTAAATATTTTTTTCGGAAAACAACAACAGCAAGAAGCGGCAATTTTTTCCCGATCAGAGTGCGTCTGACATAAGGATACTAGAGCCCTTACCAGGAACAAATTAACTCCAGATTTTTGAGAGCTAATTCAATACACGGCTAGCTAACAGATCGAATTCGAATTTAGCTTGTTAGGATTTGCGAAAGGAGAACCCGGAGAAAACTGACCCTCGAATCAAGGGAGATACCTAACAATCTCTACTCACATGTGATGCCGAGTCAAGGAATCAAACCCGAGACTCCAAAGATGAGAGGCTAAAATGTACTACTTCTATATAACCTTGATTTTCAAATATAGACACGGTCTGCCTTTCTTTTGATATTGGGACAAATTTCAAAGACATCTTTTTATGCAAAAGTATTTTCAATAACTTTTTTTACTAATTTTTATTTTATATTGTTAGAGCTAAGTTACTAAATATTTTTGTCAAATTAAATTGATAGTGTCAAAACTTACTCTCATCCACTCCCAGGGGTTTCAAGCTATGATTGATTCTGATTGGTTCTCGTTACCAAGACACCAGTTTTCTTAAATACCATGATAACAAAAGTCGCATGTTGGATCCTTTGTCGAAGTAGTCCACAAAACGTGTTGCTTCTTTTACTGAGCATGCTTCGTTGAGCACTGTTTTCGAATTGTTCTGAATAGAATTTCAAAGTCAAAATTAACTTCTCGAAAAATCCCAGCTTTTACTCCAATTCAAGAACGAGTTGGGAGAATTTGTTACAAGATTCAACAACGTTCTACAGTGTGTCATCAGCCATGCTGAATTCAAGAGTTATTTTCAGCGTTTTTATCTTCTTTCTTTCATCTGTTATAACAGGTAAGTCTTTTTTGAGAACAACCATGTGCTTCTAACTTACTTACTACCTATCTTACAACTATGGCGAGCACTAAATCTTCGATATCTCGCTGTTTAGAAATGCTTAAATATAATAACTATGATATTTGTTTACAAGCAAATCTGTTTGACTAATATCTTGTCTTTAAAAATACTATCGATGGTTTTCGAAGAATTTCCTTTAGAAATAAAATATTCCAAATCCACTAAAATGTTTCTGAACCATTAACAAGAAAACGTAATAAAGATTGCATCATTATTGTAGGTTGTTTTTCAGCACATATTCCCATTCTATATGATAAAACCAAAATAAATGCGTTACGAAATATAATTTTCATGATACAAGGAAAGAAAGAAAACAATGGTATGAAATATTAGCAATTTCTTTCAAATTTTATCGAAAACAAATATTATTTTGCATCCTACATCCCAAAATTATTGTTCGACATATTTCATTCTATAAAGTGTTTCTTAGGTATAATTACTATTAATAAATGCAACATTATTTTGGCATTTTCATTAGTTATTGTTCAACGTAGTTTTTAAGAACGAAAATATATAAGACTGTTTAGTTTTTAAAATAAATCTTCAAAAAGCAATCATCCAAACATATAGTTATGTTGTTATTATCTAGCATTGAATTCGGTGAAAAAACATGGTGAATACATCAAGTTGCATAACGATCAGATGATTCAAGTACCTTTACGACATAATCATGAATATTTACTTTGACTGACTCATCAATAAGATCAGTGGGAATATCTTGTTTTCATTGATGATGTTAGAATTCTGAATTAACAAGTAAGATTTTATCATCGCTGTTTTTCCCTTGTGTCTTTCGTTCTTCTTTCTCTCTTCTCTCTTTCTTTTTTTTTTTTTTCTTTTTTTTTCTTTTTATTTCTTTTTTCCTCTTTTTTCGTTTTCTTTCTTTTTTAATACATTTTTTTATTATTTTCCAGCAAATTTAATTTCTTATTACTATGAGACTTTCTATGCTTTTTTCCTTGCCTCCTTAAATTGCTCCCTTGTTCCCTGGTTCCCTGGTTCCCTGGTTCCCTGGTTCCCTGGTTCCCTGGTTCCCTGGTTCCCTGGTTCCCTGGTTCCCTGGTTCCCTGGTTCCCTGGTTCCCTGGTTCCCTGGTTCCCTGGTTCCCTGGTTCCCTGGTTCCCTGGTTCCCTGGTTCCCTGGTTCCCTGGTTCCCTGGTTCCCTGGTTCCCTGGTTCCCTGGTTCCCTGGTTCCCTGGTTCCCTGCTTCCCTGGTTCCCTGGTTCCCTGGTTCCCTGGTTCCCTGCTTCCCTGCTTCCCTGCTTCCCTGCTTCCCTGCTTCCCTGCTTCCCTGCTTCCCTGCTTCCCTGCTTCCCTGCTTCCCTGCTTCCCTGCTTCCCTGCTTCCCTGCTTCCCTGCTTCCCTGCTTCCCTGCTTCCTTGCTAACTTGCTAACTTGCTAACTTGCTAACTTGCTAACTTGCTAACTTGCTAACTTGCTAACTTGCTAACTTGCTAACTTGCTAACTTGCTAACTTGCTAACTTGCTAACTTGCTAACTTGCTTCCTTGCTTCCTTGCTTCCTTGCTTCCTTGCTTCCTTGCTTTCTTGCTTCCTTGCTTCCTTGCTTCCTTGCTTCCTTGCTTCCTTGCTTCCTTGCTTCCTTGCTTCCTTGCTTTCTTGCTTCCTTGCTTCCTTGCTTCCTTGCTTCCTTGCTTCCTTGCTTCCTTGCTTCCTTGCTTCCTTGCTTCCTTGCTTCCTTGCTATGAGCAAGTTTATTTATTAATTTTTCATTCATAATATTTCTAGTGTCTTCAATCAAATGCTACCACTGCTATCCACCAATGGACGAAGACCTCTGCAAACGCCAGAACAAAATGATTGATTGCCATGAATTCAAACCTCTAGGATATGACTCTTGCATTAAAGTAGATTACAACGGGAACAACACAGTCTCAAAAACATGTTACCGCGGATTCCTATGTGAAGGAGCTAAAGATTGGTGCAGATTTTATGGTCCTTGTACAGTCTCTTGTTGTACTCGTAACAAGTGTAACGCAAGTAACGTCACGCAATTTTCTGCCAAAATGGTCACGCTTTTGATTCTTTTATACATGACTTTGTAAATAAGAGAATAAGAAAGAAAGAAAGAAAGAAAGACAGAAAGAAAGAATGGAAAGCAAAAGGAAGATGGTAACTTTCTTCTTTTGAAAAGCAAAAACTTCTCCTAGATGTAGAAAAAACAAACACTAACTTTGAAACAAAAACATTTCACATGTACATCCACTGCAATATAATATGAAGAGTACCTATGGTCAACTACAGTGCATGATATATTTGCACTTTTACTGATAAGATTTTGTAAAACAAATACCTTTATTTATTTGCTAGAACCTAGATTTAGATAATGTAGGAATTCATACAATCTAACAAAAGAAGAAGGTACCTTTAAAACTTTTTTAACTTAAAGAAGCAGCTGAAAAGATGTCAAACTAATTGAATGTAGTTTTGGAAGGTTTTCAAAAGTTTGAAAGTTTGTAGTGTTCTTATATGGCTTGGTGTTAAGTGTGTAAGTTATTTATAGTTTTTGGGAAGAGAAGGAAGAAAGATGAGAGAGATTGAAAGAGACAGATGACGAAAGCATGAAGGAAGGAAAGAAAGAAAGAGAGAAAGAAGGAAAGAAAGTCAGAAAGATAGAAAGAAAGAAAGGAAGGAAGGAAGGAAGGAAGGAAGAAAGAAAGAAAGGTAAAAGTCGAAGAGGAAGAAAAAAGAAGAAGGAAAGAACGAAGGAAGCAGGCAACATTTTATAACAACATTTATAGATTTAAGACATTGTTGTGCCAAAAAAACATAGTTATTTTCGCTCCAATGCAATATAAAAACTAAAAAGTATCACATAAGCATTAAGAAAATACTTGTAAAATAGTTTAAATCACCAAACACAAATCTGTGTTTATACTCTTTGCTTATAAGCTGTTTTGTAAAACTAGAATAAATTACTGAAATATTTACAATAGTATTCCACTTTCCTTTGTTAAAACAGCCTGCTGATTGGATAATATTGCAAAGAGATACTTAAGTTATTATAAGCATTTTCTTTGATTCCGTGATCAAAGAAATATTTGCTAAGCGTCATTTGCTTTTAAGCAAATCTAGTAAATAAAACTCCATCTTATCCTCAAAAACCAAGTGCTAGACAAACTTCCATCATCTGGAAAGATCGTCATCTATAAAGCTTACAGCCCGAAGTTGAAGAAGAAAAGTTATCGTACAATTATTTGTTGGAGTGTTCTTCTGCAACATGAAGTACTTACTTGGAGTATTTTTGATGTGTTATTTCGTCAATACAGGTACCCTGAATTGTTGATGAATTATTATTTCACTATTTATATATCAAAGGTATTGCTAGGCATGAGTTTATTTTAGATATAAATATACGTGTTATGATAATCGTTATTTACAAACTGCCTTGACATGACCTTCGAATTAGCATTTAACAACCCCTCATGTGAGTATTCTAGCGCGCAACTTAAGGCCCAGTTAGACGTCAAACTTTTGCCGCGTCGAATTTCATTGACGGCTGAGAAAACTTATAAGACATCAGCTCTTTTGCTTAGCGCCAGTAGACAGCATGTGCTAAGTATGGCCTTACATACTTCTGCTAGTTTCAAGAGAAAACAACGCTCGACCTGGCGATCGATTCGACGTATTAACCAGGATAAACGTTTCTTTAAGATTTCAAAAAGCTCCCTAGAGTAAACATTCATTCCAAATTATACCATTATTTTAAGGCTTATGAAAGTTTGTAAATATTAGAGCTCAATATGTTTATATCAATGAGATAAAAGCTGTGAGTTTCGAGTCCATTTTGGGCTTTGTAAGTTTGAAATTTGAACGAATTTTTCGCTACATTTGGAAGTCTGCTTTACGATTGGATTGTGCTTTTGATTGGAGCAATACCAGCGAAATTGACGACAAATTCCAGCGTGTATTTTAAACTAAAGCGTTGGAATTTTGGTGATATGTAAAAACATGCGAAAAATTCGTTCGTTTAAGAAACTTATTAACTATTCTAGCACGCTTTCAGTATATATTTCATCTAACTATTTCAAATTAACTATAATAACCTAAACTTTGAATCCTAGGACCAAAATTGTTTATTAGCTTCCTATGCCTGTGTATAGAGATGCCAAATAAAGATCATTATTAAGATGAATTGGCTTACAAACTTTACGATAAATACAAGTTCGTTTATGCAAATAAAAACACGAATTCACACAAGAATGCATTTAGTGAAAATGAGTCATTGATCCATGAATTTTACAACAAAAATATTTTTTTATTTACATTGTAGTTATTTGTAAATCAATAACAGCACATTCATAAATATGTACAAAAAATTGTTTGTGAAAGAAAGCAATGTTTTTGTCGATACTTTTCTAATAACGAAAAATATTTAGACGATCATTGAACCTTGGTTATATTTATTCGAAGTGTGGAATGTTTATTGTCGATAAGCCAATCAGAAGCAAGATTAGTAGCTTTGCACGTGAAAATGTAACGAACTAAATTTTAAAAAATAACGCATACATGGAGCCTGTTGCACAAAGCCTGGATGAAGTTATACACCAGATAAGAGTTATTCAGTTTATTCTGACTTGAATTTCAAGTTAAGAACCCCAAGAAGTTTAGATATAGAAAATGTATTGACTGGATGAATTGAAACTTAATTGAAATTTAACAAATAACCAGCTTTTCCCCAGCTCCGTTTAGTAATAAAACACGCAGGAAGTGGCGTAAGCACACAAGAAGTGTGAAGAGAAGCACAAGCAGTAGGCCAGCATTTTTCATACTTTATGAGTGCTTTCGGCGCTTTCTAAGTGCTCTTGTACTGAACGGAGCACGAAAAAAAACCTGCTTTATTCTTTTTATTATATAGAAAGAAAATATCTGTCAGAATAGTTTTTAATGCTGTTTTCTTACGCTTCTTTGCAAAGTTTGAAGAGCGCGCGGATAGCGCCAGTAACCGTGCCCAGTTCACTAATAAAGCACAGTTCTCGGCCAATCAACGCGCGCGTACTATCGAACCTATATAATAAATATGAATATTATACACAATGATCGAGGCTAACCCTTTGCAATATACATTTAGAAACTGGAGTAATCTCTTTCATTCGATTTTACTTTGGTATTAATATTATTTTATCTTTGCTTTGGTTAGTTTTCAGTATCACGTGTCATCATTGCTGGCCTCCAATGGACGAAGAAAAGTGCAAACGAAGTACCAATCGCATTGACTGTAGACCGTTCAAGAGTCTAGGCTACGATCAGTGCATTGAGGTGCGTTACGACGCCAACAAAACTCTCTCCCGGACCTGTTACCAGTCCCATAAGTGCGATGGCGCGAGGGAATGGTGTCGACGCCGTGGACCTTGTACTGTAAGGTGCTGCGAATACAACATGTGTAACCCTGCTTCGACATTCAAGTATCTATCCATCATTCAACTACTGGCACCTTTAGCAGCTCTGGTGTGGAGTTTCCTTTAATTTCACATTCAAATGTCGATTTTCTACAACCCCCTTCTCCCAAAACAAATTTCATTTTCTGTCGTGGTTAAAATGTAATAATTTTGTACTTCAAATAGGACGCTTGCATGATGGCGTCATTTATCCACCACAACCACAATGCTTCGATATTTTTCTTTCATATTCAAAGTACTTATAGACAGACCCCTTTCACGTGACGTCAAAGCAGCTCAATTTGGAGGACAAAGCAAAAGAATTTTAATCTCCTGAGAATTGGAAACCTGTTGTTTTGTCCTTCAAACTGAGCTGAATTTCGACGTGGATGCTGCAAGGGGTAAATACGTCTTCTACAGCTTTTCGTTTTCTGTATAAAGGACGCTAAAATAGCTCATAAGCTCTTTTCCAGTATGTTATTTGGTATGCGGTTCGGTCTTACACAACAGCTCTCGACTTCTCTCAAACTTCTCTCGTGTTTATAGCAGGCTATATATTAAACAAGGCAGACGTTTTATATTTGTTTAGTGTGTAAGGGATTCTGTTAGTATAGTTAATGATGCCATGATACAAATGTCCTTATGAGTTTATTAGCCTTTTCTTAGTTCGATAAACTCGATGCATTGTTGAATGATAAGCAGAAGATGTCTCGGGTACCTACGCTAGACCACAATGCCCCTTGTTTGCTATTTCAGAAAAAAAGGTTATAGGGAAGATAGTCAATCGCTTTTCTCTCCTCGCGCTGTCACCGCCCAAGTTGAACATTACAGCTTTTTCCCTGGCTTTCTTATTTTATTGATAAAGTTTGCAATCATTAATATTACAATGATATTTTTTTGTAAATAATAGATTTGACGGCCATGTTCGTGGTACAAACAAGGGAAGTTATAAGTCAGTTAACAGTTTAAGAATTGTTTTCAGTGCGAATGCGATTTTATCCCGAATTTCTCACCTTCTTTTGTTTAATTAAAAACAAAAGAAGGTTTAAACAAAAGAAGGTGAGAAATTCAGAATAAAATCGCATGCGCACTGGAAACGATTCTTAAACTGGCTTATACATCTAATGAAAAATCATTTACGATATAACACGTACCAACATGGTGGCCGCGATGACGTTAAATGCAAACGAAGAATATGTGCAATTAAATTGAGGAATTTCTCGCCTTTATGTTTTTCTATTTAATACCACGTGCGTGTCATTCTCTTAAGACCTTCATAGGTGTTACTTGTAAAACTATTTATAATATGCCACGTTCGATATAAAAAATTCAAAAATCAAAATTCAGACTGGATTGATAGGCTTTAGTCGTAGGGTACTCCATGTATGGTACACGTGGATCACCAAATACATTTATTGGTAGAAATGAAATAATTGACTATATACGATTTAAAAAAGAATTGTAGAACTGCTCACTATTCAACAATGTTGTAATCTAATCTACAGCACTGTATCTACTGTTTCTCTTGAGGTTGAAGGTAGTTTTAAAAAAGTTATCCCGGAGAGCCTCGGTATCGTGCTAGAATTTTTTAAGATATCTCGAACGTGGAGCATTATTCATGAAATGTTAACGATAAACTTTCTTGTTTTCTTCATAAACTTGTTGTAAATATAATTCATAGTAATAACACTACCTTAAACTAATTCTACTTTTGTCAATAAATTTAAGCATTATTGGGATTAATGACGAGTTATTGTGGCACAGGGAGCCCAAATTATAAGGATTTGCTAGAGTTAAAAAAATGGAATCCAAAAAAAATAATAATAATAATAAAATAAAAAATAATTCCTTGAAACTATCAGGTTTGATAGCAAAAACGTGTGTTTCAAGAATATGGTGAAAGAATCAACATACCTCACATCTAGGATTATCTAATGCAGTCACGTGTATTAGGCCATAAAAACCCATGTTATCATGACTGTAGTCATTGTGATTAAGATCCTGATCTCTAAAGTAATTTTTGCACTGAGTTGTTAATAATTGAAACATCCCACGTCATTGAGCGCATGTTTTTCAAAGAGCTAAAATTGCACTCGACCTACGGTCTCGTGCAATTTGAACTCTTTGTAAAACACACTCGTGCAAATTAATCCCAAATTGAAATCGAAAACATAACTAATACAACTACCGCTAATATGCCTCCTATTGTTCCATATTTAGATTTAACAATTAGTCCTCGAGTCCGAATAGTCTACGAGTCAATAGCCCATGAGGCCGAAAGCCGAATGGGCTATTGACTCGTAGGCCATGAGGGCGAGAAGTCTAATAGTTTTAGTGAAAACCTATTAATCGGTCCAATAAAAGGATGCAAAAAGTTTTGGATTTTGCTTTAAATTTTTTTTTTTGGTTTTCAAAACCGGCGCTTTTCGCTACTAGAGGTCTATCACTAATAGACCCCTAGTAGCTCAGCCAATCACAGGGCTCGATTGGTGATAGACCATTAGTAGGTTTTTTCTAAGAAATGATAGTCAGTGCTTGAAATCAACGCTGCGTATCTTCATTTCTGTCTCCTTGGCGGAGTGGTAGGGACCTCTCCAGGCTCTCCATTCTATTCCTTCAGCATACAATGAATGAGGACTACCCAGGTACCTTCCATTTAGGTTAGACTGAAAGATACAAGAAGTGGGTATGAGTTAATTTTGAATAACCAACTGGGAAAACACATCAAAACCAAGCTAAATTTAGGTCCAATCCATTCCATTCCAATCCATTCCAATCCATTCCAATCCATTCCAATCCATTCCAATCCATTCCAATCCATTCCAATCCATTCCAATCCATTCCAATCCATTCCAATCCATTCCAATCCATTCCAATCCATTCCAATCCATTCCAATCCATTCCAATCCATTCCAATCCATTCCAATCCATTCCAATCCATTCCAATCCATTCCAATCCATTCCAATCCATTCCAATCCATTCCAATCCATTCCAATCCATTCCAATCCATTCCAATCCATTCCAATCCATTCCAATCCATTCCAATCCATTCCAATCCATTCCAATCCATTCCAATCCATTCCAATCCATTCCAATCCATTCCAATCCATTCCAATCCATTCCAATCCATTCCAATCCATTCCAATCCATTCCAATCCATTCCAATCCATTCCAATCCATTCCAATCCATTCCAATCCATTCCAATCCATTCCAATCCATTCCAATCCATTCCAATCCATTCCAATCCATTCCAATCCATTCCAATCCATTCCGATCCATTCCGATCCATTCCAATCCATTCCAATCCATTCCAATCCATTCCAATCCATTCTCCAATCCATTCCAATCCATTCCAATCCATTCCAATCCATTCTAATCCATTCCAGTCACATCCAATCAATTGCAATCCATTCCAGTCACATGCAATCCATTCCAGTTACATCCAATCCATTCCAGGTGACATCCAATATCAATTCCAGTCACTTCCAATCCATTCCAGTCACTTCCAATCCATTCCAGTCACATACAATCCATATTCAAGTCCCATCCAATCCATATACAAGTCACGTCCAATCTATATACAAGTCCCATCCAATCCATATACAAGTCCCATCCAATCCATATACAAGTCCCATCCAATCCATATACAAGTCCCATCCAATCCATATACAAGTCACATCCAATCCATATACAAGTCCCATCCAATCCTCATACAAGTCCTATCCAATCTATATACAAGTCCCATCCAATCCATATACAAGTCCCATCCAATCCATATACAAGTCACATCCAATCCATATACAAGTCACATCCAATCCATATACAAGTCCCATCCAATCCATATACAAGTCACATCCAATCCATATACAAGTCACGTCCAATCCATATACAAGTCACATCCAATCCATATACAAGTCCAATCCAATCCGTATACAAGTCACATCCAATCCATATACAAGTCACATCCAATCCATATACAAGTCCCATCCAATCCATATACAAGTCCCATCCAATCCATATACAAGTCCCATCCAATCCATATACAAGTCCCATCCAATCCATATACAAGTCCCATCCAATCCATATACAAGTCCCATCCAATCCATATACAAGTCCAATCCAATCCATATACAAGTCACATCCAATCCATATACAAGTCCAATCCAATCCATATACAAGTCACATCCAATCCATATACAAGTCCAATCCAATCCATATACAAGTCACGTCCAATCCATATACAAGTCACATCCCATCCATATACAAGTCCAATCCAATCCATATACAAGTCCCATCCAATCCATATACAAGTCCTATCCAATCCATATACAAGTCACATCCAATCCATATACAAGTCCCGACCAATCCATATGCAACTCCCGACCAATCCATATACAAGTCCCACCCAATCCATATACAAGTCCCAACCAATCCATATACAAGTCCCATCCAATCCATATACAAGTCCCACCCAATCCATATACAAGTCCTATCCAATCCATATACAAGTCCCATCCAATCCATATACAAGTCACATCCAATCCATTCCATTCCACTCACGCACAAGGAATCTATTCCAAACATATCCAAACCAATCCCCTATTAAACCAAACCAAACCGAATTTATCTAAGTGAAACAAAACACATCTATTTAAATAAAATATAGATATACTCATCAGTTTAATTTACTGCTTAGCTTTTTTTATTCTTACCCTGAGACAGGCGTTGAACCACCAGCTTCCTTTGGAACGAACAGCGCAACTGGTACCGTAATTATCATTATCACGATCAAAAGTTGAAAAAGGTTGTTCTTTGTGATAGGTCAAAGAATCGCCGGCATCACCTAGAAAATAAAGGGAAGTTGAGAATAATCATTTATAAATATTGATCGATGTTCTTGTTGCTAGTAGTGATATGAGTTTGGTTGTTTGGTTGTTTGGTTGTTTGGTTGTTTGGTTGTTTGGTTGTTTGGTTGTTTGGTTGTTTGGTTGTTTGGTTGTTTGGTTGTTTGGTTGTTTGGTTGTTTGGTTGTTTGGTTGTTTGGTTGTTTGGTTGTTTGGTTGTTTGGTTGTTTGGTTGTTTGGTTGTTTGGTTGTTTGGTTGTTTGGTTGTTTGGTTGTTTGGTTGTTTGGTTGTTTGGTTGTTTGGTTGTTTGGTTGTTTGGTTGTTTGGTTGTTTGGTTGTTTGGTTGTTTGGTTGTTTGGTTGTTTGGTTGTTTGGTTGTTTGGTTGTTTGGTTGTTTGGTTGTTTGGTTGTTTGGTTGTTTGGTTGTTTGGTTGTTTGGTTGTTTGGTTGTTTGGTTGTTTGGTTGTTTGGTTGTTTGGTTGTTTGGTTGTTTGGTTGTTTGGTTGTTTGGTTGTTTGGTTGTTTGGTTGTTTGGTTGTTTGGTTGTTTGGTTGTTTGGTTGTTTGGTTGTTTGGTTGTTTGGTTGTTTGGTTGTTTGGTTGTTTGGTTGTTTGGTTGTTTGGTTGTTTGGTTGTTTGGTTGTTTGGTTGTTTGGTTGTTTGGTTGTTTGGTTGTTTGGTTGTTACGCACACTATTCCTCACCTCCAATAAATTTTCCCACATTTAGAGTAAAAATCTCGGATTCTGGGCCAATTTGAACGAGTCATACAAGGCGTAATCAGTAATCCCATTGAAGTCTTTCAAATCAACCCTCAGCCTCCTTAATACAGGAACCACTGCATTTAAATGAATTACTTACCGTCTTTGAAGTTTCCCAAACGGAGACTATATTTTTTTGATTCTGTGTCAACTTTAAACGTTTCATACAAGGCGTAAGCTTCAGTGCCATTGAAGTCTTTCAATTCAACCCTCAGTTCGTTCTGTGCGGTGTTTGTCAAGATATACATAGCGTCCAGCCCAAGCCAGTATTCTCCATTCTTGTTCCCAAAACCTCGCTTGTAATCGCTCCATCCACGATAGAAATTCACCGATCCATCAAGCCTTTTCTGTATCACGGTCCAGCCTCCCCCGTCTGTTACTTGGTCACAGTAGACTTCGATAGTGTAGCCTGGGACTGGTGTGATATTGTACACGCCATTATTGTTCTGTCCTAGACCCTTGAGTCCTGCGCAAGATTTTTGGTCTTAAAGACAAAAAAAAAAAAAAGATTTCGTCAATTTTCCTTTAATATTTTCCTATGCAGTGTACTATTTGTATTATTTCTTTTTAAAGCTAACAGGCGACTTCTTTTAGTAAAAAAAAGAAAAAAAAGAAAGAAAGTAGGAACAAAACAAAAAAATGGCCCTAAATGAACCTTAAAGAAAAAGTTAATTAAATCACAGAAATGAATGTACTGTCTGTTTTTATGTATGCTAAAACGACGTATTTGTGGATAGAAAAAGTCACTACAAACTCATTTTCGTCAGCTGATCTAAAATAGTGACGAAGAAATGACGTCACTGCAAAAGTGAGGTGTCATGAAATATGCTAAAATTGACTCAGAAAACATTATATTTGAGATAATTCTAGATTTTCAATTAGATTTTACATACATTTGATATGATATTCATCAAAGAGTGGTAAAATAAAATGAAGAAATAACCGAGTTTCCGGTGTTGCCGGGCTACTCATTCTGACATTCTGTCTATTATGGACCATGGTCTTACTCACCTCCACAACGAAAAGTGTTGAACTTGAAGTCTGGCTTGCAGGTTTGACTTTTAGGGCAGGGATTTGACGAGCAGGGATTCTAAAACGACAAAACCTTAGAGTCAATATATATTACGATTGTTTGCTATGAATAAGCGTCTGTCGGTCTTCTGTCTGTCGGTAATGTGCTTCATGTGTGGGTGATATGCTTCATGTGTCGGTGATGTGCTTCATGTGTCGGTGATGTGCTTCATGTGTCGGTGATGTGCTTCATGTGTTGGTAATGTGCTTCATGTGTCGGTGCTGTGCTTCGTGTGTCGGTGATGTGCTTCGTGTGTCGGTGCTGTGCTTCGTGTGTCGGTGCTGTGCTTCGTGTGTCGGTGATGTGCTTCATGTGTCGGTGCTGTGCTTCGTGTGTCGGTGATGTGCTTCATGTGTCGGTGATGTGCTTCATGTGTCGGTAATGTGCTTCCTATGTCGGTGATGTGCTTCCTGTGTAGGTGATGTGCTCGCTCACTATCTTTCTGTATAAAAATCTAAGAACAATGAAGTGTCTACTAACCTTGATTGGACAGTATTTAGCACCAGGAACAGATGTGACGTCATCAGGATATTCCACGTGATCTGCATCATTCAACTCACAGGACCTTATGACTCCAAATATTGGACCCAAGTTATATGACACACATCTGTCATCCTTGAAACATTGGTTCTGACACTCTTCTAGGCCTGGTTCTAGCATACGAATGGTCTTGATCACGTGACCTGTCAATGCTTTGTCTTCCTTACAAGCGAGATACTGTAGGTCTTTACAGCCACCTTCACCTGTGAACGGGAAGAATGAATGTGTGTGTGATATACGACAAGACAAGACAAGACAAGACAAGACAAGACAAGACAAGACAAGACAAGACAAGACAAGACAAGACAAGACAAGACAAGACAAGACAAGACAAGACAAGACAAGACAAGACAAGACAAGACAAGACAAGACAAGACAAGACAAGACAAGACAAGACAAGACAAGACAAGACAAGACAAGACAAGACAAGACAAGACAAGACAAGACAAGACAAGACAAGACAAGACAAGACAAGACAAGACAAGACAAGACAAGACAAGACAAGACAAGACAAGACAAGACAAGACAAGACAAGACAAGACAAGACAAGACAAGACAAGACAAGACAAGACAAGACAAGACAAGACAAGACAAGACAAGACAAGACAAGACAAGACAAGACAAGACAAGACAAGACAAGACAAGACAAGACAAGACAAGACAAGACAAGACAAGACAAGACAAGACAAGACAAGACAAGACAAGACAAGACAAGACAAGACAAGACAAGACAAGACAAAACAAGACAAGACCAGACAAGACAAGACAAGACAAGACAAGACAAGACAAGACAAGACAAGACGAGAGTAAAGAAAAAGAGAGATAGGGAGAGAAATGAAAGTGGAATCGAGAAAGAACGTCGAGGAATGAAAAAGAAAGGAAGGAGCAAACAAGGTTTCTCAATGTATTCAGCGCCATATTTTCATATATTCTCATGCCACCAGGGACGACTGAAATAAAAGAATGTTATTATCGAAACAGCAGACAACCTTTGTTTTTCTATGACAATAAGAATGAAAGCTAAATATTTTTCGAGGATATACTTTATAATGCATAAGGCAGGTGTCACAAACTTCTTTCTTTCTTTCTTTGACTTTTTTTTCACTTTTAAAATTAGTTGCTGAAAAAATCTTAAAACCAAAAATATATCACTTATCTTTTGTTTATCAACGAACAGTATAGGCTAAGAATCGAAGGAACTAAGAAATACAGAATATATTTACAAGTTGTAGCACTTGCAAGCATACAGTGATAACGCTTCATAATTCGGCTCTCAAAGATTTTAAGCATTAAGCTTTTTTCATGGACCGCGTTAATTGAATTAGCAGTATATTTATTCTTTTGAATAGCTATATAAAAGAAACTATAAAGCAATTTTCAAAATCCAATATTCAAGAACAACTGAAAGTTATTAAAATCAAAATACTTTTTGAAATTTGTTTTGGTGATACAAGATTCTGGAAATCTAAATCTCATAAATACTTAATTCGTTATCCAATACAGTAACCTGAAATAGAAATATTACAATGAAGACTTTCTCTGTGTAGATTAAATAGAATTATATAGCTTTCGGTGTCCAAGCGTTCAACAATACTTCCAATGTTATCCTTTATTTGATTAAGTTAGAAACTTCGAATCTGTTCCATAACTTAAAGGTAAAGTGGGACGACGATGAATCCAACGAAATTAATATTTTTACATTTTTGACATCCTCATAGCATTCACACTGATATATTAAAGCCATTTTGTGGTACGATAAAGGGAAGTTCTATTTCTCGGATTTCGCTTTCCGCCATTATTCAAACGTTCTTTTTGTGACGTCAGTTTGTCACTATTGATAACGATAACCCTCATGGCTTGTTCTCATATACGGATATTCTGTAATTGAGGTTTCTTTCTTGAAAATAAAGCCAAGAAGGCGCGTTGTGGAGCAAGAATTTAGCAATAAGTCCTAAACCTTGACGCTAAAAGTAACTGACGTCACGGATAGGAACCAAATGGATTAATGGCGGACGATATTCTTAGACAATTGAACTCAGATTTTTTTTTTCTTATTTTTCTTTCTCTCTTTTGTAACTTCGGATTTCTCTTTCTTTTTAATTTTTGTAATTTGTCATCAAAAACTGATTTTCATCGTCGTTCCACGGCTTTAAGATAAGGATGAGGATTTTTTGTTTGTTTTATGCCGGTGTATATTCGTCATGATGAGATTCAATAATTACGAAATAATATAATATAGAAAAAGCTGGAAAAGAAGAGAATACGAAGAAAAAGTAAAAAAAAGCGAATGAAGAAAAGGAATAATTTAGGTAGCGAACGAACGAACGAACGAACGGACGGCTAGAGGGAGTGAAGGAACGAAGAAAAGAACCAACGAAAGAACAAACTTAAAATTGGGCAAAATTAAGGAGTTGATGAAAAAGGAATATACGAAAGAACAAAAAGCAAGGCAAGGCAACACAAAGATAGCATGGGCAATACTTGTGCAACGAAGATTATATGAATACTAACCTTTAACTAGCGAAGCAACGAACAAACAGGAGATCAGAAAAACCGTGAGGTCCATCTTGTGACCGACTGACTTCCACCAGGGTAGTTCGATAGTTTTTCTCATACCAAGACGTTAAATACTTAATGAACAGGTGTAACTCTTGGTTCAATGTGATGCTTCCAGAATCGAATGAAACAATAATACACACCAAGTGAATAAACACTTTTTGGATAAATATAGTTAAGTTCGAAAATCTGCACGGAGCTAGAAAGATCCGATAGTTAATGTTTGACAAAGTGAATCGAAGGTTTAGAATAGGCTCTTATAATTAATTGTGATATAGCTATAGAAATATATATATATATATATATATATATATATATATATATATATATATATATATATATATATATGTTTTATTTGAATTATTTTTCAAACGATACATGTGTTTGTGGTATGTTGAATAATATAAGCACTTGTGAAGGGAAATTATGAAAACCTTTGATTCCTTTCTTTCCTCCATTGTTTCTGATATGAGGTTCCAAGAACTCGACATTTCAACAACAATGTAGCGCTGAGTTTTACATTTACAAGCGAGGATTTGTACGATCAATAGTCCCCTTCACAGTTCCCTGCGCCATCTTGAAAGGTAGTCGTGCCTTTTCATCGAAGCGGGACGAACGGTTTACTTGCAACGATAGAGTCATGTGAATAATCTTCCAAGGTGTTAAAAACTTTATTGAAATAATTATATACCCTGGTTTGGACACCATGTAAACATTACGTGTTTTGAGTTAGGGAATTTACATATAAGAGTGATTAGGTCTATCAAGGATGATCTAGCTATATTGCGCTCGCTATCAAATTTGGGATCTTGAGTTCGACTCCTAGACTCGGCATTACAAGGGAGAAGAGTTCCTTAGGTCGCTTTCTTGATTCGAGGGATTTTCTGCGGCTTCTCCGGTTATCCTCCCTCTACAAAATCAACATGTGAGTTGAGTTCGTTTGATGTGTTGTTCTCTCCCTTGCCACAATGGTTTTTCTCCAGGTTCTCTGGTTTTCCTCCCTCCACAAAATCAACATGTGAGTTGCGTTTGTTTGATGTGTTGTTCTCTCCCTTGCCACGAGGGTTTTTTTCCAGGTTCTCTGGTTTTCCTCCCTCCATAAAAATCAACATGTGAGTTGAGTTTGGTTGATGTCATGTTTTCTAATACTTTTAGTACGCTCTATTAAGATTATTGTGCTTCCAATACATGCCAGGCATGAAACAATTATAATTGTTTTATACCAAATGTCAAAGTCTATTTTTCTGGTACTCTAATTGGGCGAGAAGGTATCACGTGGGAATGAAGAAGATTGGATACTTCCCCGGCAACGGCTCTCAGTGAGCAGTAATATGCTGCTAACCTGTAGCACCACAACCGGAAATGATTTCTGTTCTTTGACAGCTGGTATATAACAAAACAATTATTGACTGTAACCTAGAGAAAGAAGTGTGTTTTGTAGTTCCTTGATCGTCGTCTCTGGACCACAACATACACTATTTCCCTCGGTCCCAGTCTATAAGAATTAAATGTTCTCCTAAACAGTTGCATTTTTAACCTCATCGCGAAACCTCAATAATTAAGTTTGTAGTTTCTGTTGCTCAAAACATAAGGCTCGATTGTGTGTAGAATGTTCACACTCGAGTGTAGAGTGTTCCAGTGAACGTCCGTGAATTTCGAATTGTTGGAATTGTTGAAGTTGTGTATTCTTTACTTTAAAGTTCATATTTCTGAATAGTTTGACACTGAAATGAGGCTAGAAGATTGAATCCTCGTCCTCGTCCTCGTCCTCGTCCTCGTCCTCGTCCTCGTCCTCGTCCTCGTCCTCGTCCTCGTCCTCGTCCTCGTCCTCGTCCTCGTCCTCGTCCTCGTCCTCGTCCTCGTCCTCGTCCTCGTCCTCGTCCTCGTCCTCGTCCTCGTCCTCGTCCTCGTCCTCGTCCTCGTCCTCGTCCTCGTCCTCGTCCTCGTCCTCGTCCTCGTCCTCGTCCTCGTCCTCGTCCTCGTCCTCGTCCTCGTCCTCGTCCTCGTCCTCGTCCTCGTCCTCGTCCTCGTCCTCGTCCTCGTCCTCGTCCTCGTCCTCGTCCTCGTCCTCGTCCTCGTCCTCGTCCTCGTCCTCGTCCTCGTCCTCGTCCTCGTCCTCGTCCTCGTCCTCGTCCTCGTCCTCGTCCTCGTCCTCGTCCTCGTCCTCGTCCTCGTCCTCGTCCTCGTCCTCGTCCTCGTCCTCGTCCTCGTCCTCGTCCTCGTCCTCGTCCTCGTCCTCGTCCTCGTCCTCGTCCTCGTCCTCGTCATCGTCATCGTCATCGTCATCGTCATCGTCATCGTCATCGTCATCGTCATCGTCATCGTCATCGTCATCGTCATCGTAAACTGATAGCAAATGTTACCGGACGGATCTTCATATATGATTCTTTGACAGAATAATTGTATCCCCTCCAGGTGTACCAGTTCACCCCATCAGCATACGATGCATGATAACCATGGTAGTAGTGTCCGTTGAGATTGCTCTGAGTTAAAAAAAAAAAAAAGCAGAAAAAAATCAATATAGTAAAAGATTTTTGCTCGAACTAGGTTTGGTCTGTTTGTTTTTATGGGTATTCAGTTTTGACTTTTTAATTCTCATTTCAGGTCATACGTCTCACTTTGACATTTTAGGTTCGACCATGCTTTGATCTTACTTAAGATGAACCTAGAGTTTTTTCAGGGTTTTATCTCTGAGATTGTAGTGCCCTTACCCAGATCAGCCCAGATGTTGTTTCAAGGTTCGATCCGTGAGTTATCTATGCCCTGACTTAGATCAGCCCAGAGGTTGTTTCAAGGTTCGTTGTGTGGGTTAGCCATGCCCTGACTTACATCAACCCAGAGGTTGTTTCAAGGTTCGTTGAGTGGGTTAGCCATGCCCTGACTTAGATCATCCCAGAGGTTGTTTCAGGGTTCTATCTGTGAGTTAGCCATGCCCTGACTTAGATCAGCCCAGAGGTTGTTTCAGGGTTCTATCTGTGAGTTAGCCATGCCCTGACTTAGATCAACCCAGAGGTTGTTTCAAGGTTCGTTGAGTGGGTTAGCCATGCCCTGACTTAGATCATCCCAGAGGTTGTTTCAATCATAGATCAGCCAGGCCCAGAAGTGTTTTCATGGAATAATAAATAATTGTGTTTGATTTATAGTTGATTTTCCTAGTTTGAAACTTACCAAGTGACAAGCTTTGTACCACCAGGCACCCTTGAACTTATCAGCGCAGTTATAAGCAGGGTCTTTGTGGTTGTCATTATTAGAATCGAATGTAGAAAAATACATGGAGTTATGATAAGATAAAGAATCCTTTGCGTCACCTGCCGAGAAAAAAAATGAGATAATGGGATAAACGGAAAGAGAGGAAACCAAAAAAATGGATATTAAGATTAATTATAGAAAAGAAAAGAAAAGAAAAGAAAAGAAAAGAAAAGAAAAGAAAAGAAAAGAAAAGAAAAGAAAAAAAAGAAAAGAAAAAAAAAAATAAGGAGAAAGATATGAGGATTGCTAATAAGTTGGAAAATGTAAAATTAAAAAGATACTTGTATTAAAAGGGCGCCGTTTCTTAAATGGACATGTACACTGTTCGGTTTTCACTCTTAAATAAACCTCTATTTAGCAGACACCAGACAAGGTCACGAAGGTACCACTGGGAGTGCTTTTAAATGAAATACTTACCGTCTTTGAAGTTTCCCAAACGGAGACGATATTTTTTTGATTCTGTGTCAACTTTAAACGATTCATACAAGGCGTACGCTTCAGTGCCATTGAAATCTTTCAAATCAACCCTCAGTTCGTTCTGTGCGCTGTTTGTCAGGATATGGATAGCATCGAGTCCAAGCCAGTATTCTCCATTCTTGTTCCCAAAACCTCGCTTGTACTTGTTCCATCCACGATAGAAATTCACCGATCCATCAAGTCTTTTCTGTATCACGGTCCAGCCTCCTCCGTCCGTTACTTGATCACAGTAAACTTCGATGGTGTAGCCTGGAACTGGTGTGATTTCGTACACGCCATTTTCGTTTTTACCGCTTCTCTTGAGCCCTGCGCACGATGTTTTGTCTGACGGAGAAAATTACGTTAAATTCTGCGCATGATTTTTTAACTGAAGATTGAAATTACAATATTACAATATTACACCTTCATATGCAATGCGTTCCCATTTCAGACCACGTGTCATTCCCTAGAAAGAGTATCACCCCTTTGTTTAACAGACCTTTCGCTGATTGACTCGCACATAATACATTTCGGGCATGTTGTGCAACATGCAACATGCAACAGATCTTCACCAACTGTTCTTTGAGTAGCAGTGTATTATGATAGTCAGTTTAATATTAAATTCTAAAGTGAAAATGCTTTGTTTTAAATTAATTAATGACTTACCATTACACTTGAAGCTGTTCCAGTAAAAATCAGGCTCACAAATGTGACTACCTTGACAAGGATTGGACATACAAGGATTCTTGAAGGGGGAAAAATGTCAATCACAAGATTACTACAATATTTCAACAACCAGAATCCCTTGCGATCTTTCTATTTAGCTAATACTCATACTAAACTTACATCTAGTATATATTTAACATTCATCTTTCAAAACATACCTTCATCGCGCAGTATTGAGCACCAGCTTGAGATATGACGTCATCAGGGTGTCCCACGTGATCCGTATCACTTAACTCACAGACCGATTTATGTCCTTCAATCTGGGCTAAATTATAAGATATGCACTTTTCTTCCAAGTAGCACAAATCTTGACAATTTTCTTGAGCATCATCATTGAGCATGTCAATCTCCATAAACACGTGACCTGTCAGGCGTTTGTTTCTTTTACAAGGTAAAAACGCCACGTGTTTGCAACCATTTTCACCTGTTGGGTATAGGGGGTGGAATTAGTGTTTGTCTAGCAGGTGAGCTTAGCGGAAGGAACAAGTCAAGCATTCAAATAACTCGAACATTAACGTCATTTCCGGTTTCGTGTGAAAATTTTATCTATTTAAGTATTAAATAATGTTCATGTATGATTTCGCCACAGTGAGATTCATTTAACTGATTGATACCAAGCAATTAGAATACTCTCTGGTTGATAGCACATGACGGGCAGTGTTTGTCTGCCATTGTAGGTTGGTAATGAGATTCATGAGATTCATTCAGCTGATTGATACCAAGCAATAGAATACTCTCTGGTTGATAGCACATGACGGGCAGTGTTTTTCTGTCATTGTAGTTTGGTAATGAGATTTATGAGATTCATTCAGCTGCTTGATAGAATACTCTCTGGTTGATAGCACACGAAGGGCAGTGTTAGTCTGTCATTGTAGGCTGGTAATGAGATTCAGGAGACTTATTCAGTTGATTGATACCAAGCAATAAATGACAAATATGTTGCCTAGGAACTAGGTGTTTAATATCATCCAAATATTTCGTGATATTCTCAATGACACTGTGCATTTTAGATAACGTTCATTTCTAATTACTTCTTCAAAAATGAAACTTGGCTGCTTTTCGTTAAGTATCGCAGTTTTTTGCTTTTTGGCCCATAAAAAGTGACAACATTTGAATAGTGTTATTCACTTTTTGTTTTATTTTAGTCCTTATGCAAAAACAAAGAAGTCTGAATAGATATGAATACCAGCAACACCGATTAATTATTAACAGCTTGTGAAACTTTGTTCAAAATTTGAATTCATCATCGGATCTCTGTTATTAATTTTTTTCTTATCTTCTTCTTGTTCTTGTTCTTTTCTTTTTTTTTTCTTTTTTTGTTATTCTTGCTTTTCTTGTTTTTCTTTTCATCTTTTTCTTGTTCTCCATTTGGTCCTTCTTGTCCTTCTTGTCCTTCTTGTCCTTCTTGTCCTTCTTGTCCTTCTTGTCCTTCTTGTCCTTCTTGTCCTTCTTGTCCTTCTTGTCCTTCTTGTCCATCTTGTCTTCTTGTTCTTCTTGTCCTTCTTGTCCTTCTTGTCCTTCTTGTTCTTCCAATTATTCTTGTCCTTCTTGTTCTTCTTGTCCTTCTTGTTCTTCTTGTCCTTCTCGTCCTTCTTGTCCTTCTTGTTCTTCTTGTTCTTCTTGTCCTTCTTGTCCTTCTTGTCCTTCTTGTCCTTCTAATATTATTACATTCAAGCAAAACAACTATACTGTACTAAGGAGTTTTTTTTTATAAATATACGGAAACGATTACCAACATTTCGCATTACTGTAGTAAGTGTTGTTTAATTTAGTTTACCAAAAGAAGAAATATAAATTTATCGATATATAAAACGGTATATCAAAATAGTTAAGTACTTCTAAAAGTACAAATTACTAAGACGTTTTCCTACGCTTTCCTACGCTTTCCTACCCATTTGATTATTTGGTATTGTTTCAAATATTTCTGATACATTTTTGATATTATTTTGGTAGAAAGAATAGGCTTACCTCTTGCTATTCCTGCAAAGCCGAGAAACAGCAGCAAATACACTTGTATTTTCATCGTTATCGTCGTACACAACCGTAGTCTGAAAAACCTCTAGTCGCAATGCTTACGTTTTTTAAATGTTCAATCCAACTATTATCTAAGGTGTGAAGTCATTTATCTTATTAATAATAACATTCATAATGAATGCGCTTTACTTAAACATGATTGGCCGAATGACAAAATATTTGAAAAGTTAAGAAGACGATCTACCATGATATGATAGCTATCGCTTTCAAGGTTAATAAGTTATTCTTTTATACGTCTGTAAGCATCCAAAATAGTCAAAGTAACAATCGTAAATTCAATAGTCCTCTTCAAAATTGCCTGCGCCATGGCTTGAAAGGTAGCAGACCTTGCATTGATAGAAATATGTGAATAATTGTCCAAGGTGTTAAAAAAGGTCTCTATCACCTCATGTCTCGCTTTCATTAAAGGAATGGCTACCTTCCAAGATGGCGCCGGGAATGCTATATAGTGTTCATAAAGAGATGGGAGAGCCTACGTAGCAAGCAGTTGATGTAATGTATTCATAAAAATACAATACATCACACCTCATACAATAGATAGAACGACAATAGAATACAATAGATTTTATGAATACATTACATCAACTGAGTGCTATGTAGGTTCTCCCATAAAGAGATACATTTCCAAACATTATTTTGCAGATTTAAACTGGAATGAAGTACTCCCCAATATTTCCTGACATGCTTTGAAAAGTTCCAGAAATTTTGAATATGTTTGGAACATTAGTTTGCATAGGACTTAGTACTCCTATCGAACATAGAAAAGACGCCAGAAATGATCCAAACTTTGCAGTGAAACCACTCGCTGCGCTCGTGGTTCCACTTGAGTTTGGATCATGTCTGACGTCATTTCTATGTTCGATAGGAGTACAGACCATGGAAAAGTCACTTCGATTTGTTAAATATATATTTAAAACATATTTATTTACTTTTTACCTTAAAAACAAGAAATACATTTAGATTCCATTTTAATATTTCACTTTAGAATAATAGTACATTTAATATTACATTTTTATTCAGAAATAGACCATTTTTTGTAAATTTCAAGTTTTGTAAATATTTTAAATATCTTATGTAATTTTTGTAAAGCGCCTTGGACATGTTTTTTGGAGATGAGCGCTATAGAAATAAACTTTATTATTTTATTTTATTATTATTATGAACTTAGAAGAGTCAAAAACAACACGATTTCGCTCACAACATCCGAGACATTCCAGGATCTATCCTTCTTTGACGTCCTTATCTTTTACTACTACTACATTGAGGTCGATCTAAAGATCATATTGAATAGGAAACTTACAGACTATTGCTTACTTTTTCCCCTAACCGTTTCATAAATAAACAAAAACATAATACATGAGTTTTGAAGATCTCCTATGGATAAAAGCCAGGGATGTCTGGAGCCCGGAGGTAGAAGTAAACAATTGTTCTCAAAATATATGAATTATTGGTTTTAGGCTATGTTTAAATATTTTTGTTTTTTAGCACTATCTTTTCCCTAACGTTCAACAAATAAAACTTTAATTCTGAAGCTTTTGAAATAATGTTCAAATTGTGAAGAAAGGTCTGAACCCAGGTGAATGGATATTTATCGAAGTAACAATATTTGTCGAAGAAATAATATTTGTATAATGATCATCCGGGTGGATGTAGTCCTGAGAAGGTCTGTTTGATGTGACTGACGTTTCGACAACCTGAGCGGAAATCATCTTCAGAGTCAAGTGAAGGATAAAGTCAGATAGGTCTTATTTATACTGCCACGATACACAATAGCACAATTACCTGGTATTTTTTTCCCTTAGTGGGCATACATATTAGAACATTGCTCTTAAATATGAACTCCAATAGTATCTTTCACAGTTCCCTCTGCAATCTAGAAAGGAATCAGGGATTTTGTATCGAAGCGAGTGAGATTTGAAATTATCCTCTATGCAAATTAACGAGCCAGAAGTAATTTAAGTTTTGAAACTTTTTAAATTATAATGTCTTGAGATTTTTAGGAACACTTTATTCCAAATTTATATATCTTTCACGAATTCGCTTGGATGATCATGGAACAATCGTTTCAAGTCGAGACTGAACTTTATTCGTTTGTGTATCAAGGCAAACCTCGACTTGGAAATATTGTTGCGTTATCGTCCAACGAATTCGGGAAAGGTCTATACTCTTCAAAATAAACTTTGGGACTCTATTCTTTATGAAAAATATAAAGAATACGAATAAGATATAGATAAGAATGTCACTACATAACTGAGTATCTGTTATATATTCCTTTTATTTTGGACGTTTGTAGAAGTAGAAAAGTCTAAAAATAACCTTAGAAATGATTTGTTATTATTTGAAGACCCCATGATCATCTTTTCACCTTTTTAATTACTTTGACCATTTATGTTAAAGTCGACCTCATTCATTATGAATGAGACGATGAAAATAATATGACTTGAACGACTTAGAGTATTGGTTTACTTCACATTCAAGAGTAAAGACCTTGCTGAACAAGAAATCTTTCAGAACAGCTATGTTCTATCTGAGACTAATGAATATACAAGCGTCCTTGCTGTTGTTTCTTGGCTTTGCTGGAATTGTGAAAGGTAAGCTTCTTAAATTTATTTCTATTCTTAAGTTTCTTTACAAATAACATCAAAAACCGAATAACTTCTAAGAAGGAAAGATACTTGAAAATTACAAAAACGAATTGCTTGAAAAACAAAAGCATTTTTTACTGCGAATCTCAATATTCTGCGAACTCAGTCATTTCAACGGCTTTTTGTGAAATGGTTTTTCTCGCTGGCGTCAATCAAGATCATCAATCACTCGGTGTCTTCTATATTATTGACCGACGGCAGCGAAAAACCAAATTCCAACGGGCAACCGACCGGCAATTACAAGAACAAGATGAGCAAAAAGGTTATAGGGAAGAATGAAAGGAAGAATAATACTGAGAGGTGACAAATTAAAATTTTGAAGATAGAGCAAAAAACACTTTATGCGTAATTTTTGCTGAATTTAAAATTATTTAAGAATTCTATTTTCTTCAGATGAGGAGTAATTTTGCAGGAACTCTAATAAAAAGTTATATAAGAATAAATAGAATCATGAATCTCATTACCAGCCTACAATGACAAAAAAAACACTACCCGTCAAGTGCTATCAACCAGAGAGTATTCTATCAAGCAGCTGAATGTATCTCATGAATCTCATTACCAGCCTACAATGACAGAAAAACACTGCCCGTCATGTGCTATCAACCAGAGAGTATTCTATCAAGCAGCTGAATGTATCTCATGAATCTCATTACCAGGCTACAATGACATGCAAACACTGCCCGTCATGTGCTATCAACCGGAGAGCATTCTATCAAGCAGCTGAATGAATCTCATGAATCTCATTACCAGCCTACAATGACAGAAAAACACTGCCCGTCATGTGCTATCAACCGGAGAGCATTCTATCAAGCAGCTGAATGAATCTCATGAATCTCATTACCAGACTACAATGACGTCCAAACACTGCCCGGCGTGTGCTATCAACCAGGAATTATTATATTGCTTAGTATAAATCGGAGGAATGAATCTCATGAATCTCATTACCAGGCTACAATGACATGCAAACACTGCCCGTCATGTCCTATTAACTAGAGTATTCTATTGCTTGGTATCAATCAGCTGTTACCAGTTCGATAACCCAATTACTTAATTCTTCAGCAGCTAAAAAAATCCTCGTGAAACCTTTATGATTCCATCATTTTCTTCGTTCAACAGGTGAAGGTAGTTGCAAAAAGATGGAGTTTTTACCCTGTGAAGCAGACAAACATCTAGTTGGCCACGTGTTTGTAAGGTATAACCTGAGCATTGATAGGGCTCTAAAGAACTGTAAACACCGCTGCTACGTGGAGCACAAGTGTATTTCTTATAATCTCGCTCCGATTGAAGAAGATAAACGAGTCTGTGAGTTAAGCGATACGGATCACGTGGAACACCCTGATGATGTCATATCTCAAGCTGGTGCTCAATATTGCGCAATAAAGGTATGTTGTGAAAGGCGATTGCGATTGCGATTGCGATCAGCCAAAAGAACGATTGAGAGGGATTCTGGCGGTTGCAGTGTAGTACAATAATAATGATTAATATTATATATTTATATATATATTTCCCTTCAAGAATCCGTGTGTGTCCAATCCTTGTCAAAGCAGTCTCACTTGTGAACCTGATTTTTACTTGGACAGTTTTAAGTGCATTGGTAAGTCTTGTATTTAATATAAGAAAAAACATTTTAAATTTAGAATTTAATATCAAACGAGAGAGGTTTTAGCTGTAGACTGATGTAGATCATCTTAGAGGTTAGTCTAGTAAACACCTTATTTCAAAAACAATTCAGCTGATCTGAGTGAAAATATTAGCCAATCAGCATCGAGAAAATTTACAAAACTGAGGTGTCATCCCCACAGCCCGCCGAATCGGGAAACGGTTATTTCTTTATCATATTCTCCCACTCAATAATGAATATCAGAGAAAATGTATACAAAATATCAAAAACCTCTCCTGAAAATCTAGATTTTTTTCAGATATAAACTTTTATAAGTCGATTTTCACAGGCTGCATGATGAATACAGTTCTTCTGCTGGATATCACTATAGTTACGATATCATATCAGCTCATTATAGTATATTTGGCGAGAAATCAACAGGGTGGCCTGTCGCAGGCCTGTCGCCTGATTGGCGTAAATCAAACAATTGAATTGAAATGTCTGGCTTCAATAGGTAGTCGTTAGTGGGGAGGGCGTTTGAGACCGACACTAAGAACGAATGCAAAGGAAACTATATGAAAGGGCAATTTAACGTAATTTTCTCCGTCAGACAAAACATCGTGCGCAGGGCTCAAGAGAAGCGGAAAGAAAGATAATGACGTGTACGGAATCACACCAGTCCCAGGCTACACTGTCCACGTTTACTGTGATCAAGTAACGGACGGGGGAGGCTGGACCGTGATACAGAAAAGGCTTGACGGATCGGTGGATTTCTATCGTGGATGGAACGATTACAAGCGAGGTTTTGGAAACAAGAATGGAGAATACTGGCTTGGACTCAATGCTATCCATATCTTGACAAACAGTACACAGAACGAACTGAGGGTTGATTTGAAAGATTTCAATGACACTGAAGCTTACGCCTTGTATGAAACGTTTAAAGTTAGCCCAGAATCTAATAGCTTTAAACTAAATGTGGGGAATTTTATTGGAGGTGAGCAAAACTCTAATAATACAGGTACAATTAATGTATTCGGGTTTCGCATCATAAATTATCGCGACCTTGACTGCTTTACCACCTCAGCCTATACTACACGAGCTTTGTCTCAATTTAATCAAAATTACCCCTTCAGGATCGAAAGCCTAACATTAGACAGTCCCTATCAGACTGATTTCACTAAACCAGACTGCTTTCTAAAGGAAGATTATTTATTTGAATTCTTGTGCAACTCTAAACTATGGGTGCTTACGATTTAAACCAATCCGTCCGGTTGAAATGATAAGGGATTTTCTAATCTCGATTCGAATCCGATAAACTCCCGACAAATGGAACACGCATCTACCGGAAGAACTGAAAAGAGAGGGAAAAGTAGAATACCTCAATAGTCCCTTTCGCAGTTCCCTGCGCCATTTGAAAAGTAGCCCGGCGTGCCTTTACATCGAAGCGAGATGAACGGTTGCCTTGCAATGATAGAGACATTTTAAAAAACCTTAGACAAATATTCACATGTCTCTATCATTGCCAGCTCACCGTTCGTCTCGCTTCGATGCAAAGGCACGGCTACCTTTCAAGGTGGCGCAGGGAACTGTGAAGGGGACTATTGAAAGAACGAGTTTTCCGGAACTTTTCGATATCAATGTCACATATCATTTGTGATAAAAAGATAAATTTTATACCGTAAAAAATAAGAAAGATCACTTACTGACGTTTCGGACGCTAGTCCTTCGTTGGAGTAAAAAAAATCACCTTTTTATCACAACTGTTTCATTAGAAACACCGACGCAGCCCACACTAGCTTACTGCTAGTTATCATCTATTCGCGTGTCATTTGTTTTCAACCGGAATTTCCATTTTTTTTTCGGTTAAACGTTAAATGTTTAATTAATATTATTAATTTTAGTTATTGCCGTTGTAGGTAACGCTGGCGACTCATTAATATACTTTCATAATGGACAGAAATTTTCAACATTTGATCGTGATAATGAAAAAAATTATACAAACTGTGCTGTAACTTTCAAAGGAGCATGGTGGTACTCAAGATGTCACATGGTCAGTATCTTCTTTCAAATATCCATAATACATTGTGACTTGGGAGGAGAGGGGAGGGGGCAACCAGAGAAAGGGGGTAGGTGGGTGTATTGGTAGCTTGGTAGATAGATATACAGTGAATCAGAAGCGGGTTAACTGAAACGAAATATTCAAAAATATAAAACTGTCATTATAAGCCAATTCACAGTTTAAGAATCGTTTTCAGTGCGAATGCGATTTTATCCCGAATTTCTCACCTTCTTTTGTTTAATTTAAAAATTGGTTTAAACAAACGAAGGTGTGAAATTCGGGACATAATCGCATGGCACTGAAAACGATATTAAATTAGCCTTTCGAGACGGAGGAAGGGACTGGGGCCTAGTGCAAATATTAATCTAATTCAGTGAATTGATGCTGAAAACGAACAAAAAAGATCTTACTAATATTAATACTTTTGCTGAGTTTGAGCAAGTTTGGATGAAAAGTTACTTAGTGACAAGCTTTTGCAGCATGACGCGAAAAAGTAGGACCACATTTAATGTGTTCGCATTCTTCTATGCACGGGATTTTGTACTTTGAACAGACACATTTGATGCCAAGCTGTCTGATTTTACCAAATAAGGGGTGTAAAAAACCGTGCATAGAAGTATGCGAATATATTAAAAGTGGTCATACTTTTGCGCGTGGCACTATAAAATTCGCAAAAATAAGAGAGAATGTATCAGGGGTTTGAGGACAGCGTCCCCTGAAAACAAGTTTGTTTAAAAAATCCTGCTAATTAGTCAATATTTGCCCAAACATTCTTAAACTTGTTAAACTTAATAATTTTAGTATGGTCTTTCATGAGATAGGGTTTGTTTTTCAATTAGATGAATATTTCTACACTCGTTTCCAGTCCCTTCCTTAACCTCGGACGGAATATCATACAAATATCCAAAATGCCTGATATACTATTGATATAATTGAATATATGTATCAAAATTTCTCAGTTTTTGCATATTGCTGTATATTTTATATGTTATATATTTCCGCTTTAGTCAAACCTCAATGGACTATACCTTAGAGGTTATCATACATCTTATGCTGTTGGAATCAATTGGAAGACCTGGAGAGGCTATTACTACTCTGTAAAGGAAGCACAAATGAAGATACGTCCTGCTGATTTCAAGCCCTGATTGGTGAAATGTGACTTTTATCGTATTCTCCACTTCACATCCCATAATTTGCGATTTTCGAGGACAACACCGAGATATAATCGTTAATATTACCATGACGATTAATAAGAATAGACCTCTTTACCATTGTTGTTTGTTGTGCCCATTTCAGACCACGTGATGCCACTCTTGGGAGTTGATTCTTTCATGTGTAAATATCTTAACAAAAGAAAAATTCTCAAGGGAATGTCATGTGGTCTGAAATTGGCAATTTGCATACGAAGGTAAAGAGGTCTATTGGAGAAAAACCACCTAAAACCCTCGTGTATCTATTAGATTTCACAAAAACCAGGAAGAAAGAAATTTGAACAAATTTACGAGTAAAGTTCGTTACATTTCTTAGTAAGTACATACATTGTCTCTAACACCAAATATTTCGTTCTCCCATGCGTGTGGAATTAATTCTGATTAAACTGATACTGGCTTTTTCAATGATAATAATAGCAAAGATGTTCTCAGCATCTGCATGAAAGTTTATGAATTTTCAAATAATTTTCGTTATTGTTGCCCCCAAAAACGCAAAGCATTATGGGATGTGAAAGTGAAGGATGATACGAATGGACGGCTGTTCTCGCTCGGTCTTATAGGCCCCTTGCACTAAATCCCACACTGGGGGTTAAAATAATGAAGAATATTAACATCACAAAATATCTCAATCCTCAAGAAAAGGGAGTCCATTTTTTTTTTTTTTTTTTTTTTTTTTTGACCCCCAGCTTCGGATTAGTGCAAGGGATCAATGAAACTTTTGGAAAAACGTCATGTGAGGGGGGAGGGGAAAGTAGGTCATATGATGAAATGCTTTGAGCTCGGTCCGTACGGCATGACTTCGAGCCAACCCCAACCTAGCTAACCCCCGCCCCCTCCGGTCAGACCTAACTCAGTCAATAAGTACATACTATTTCCTTTATTTCTGTACACTCTAGCCTGCGATCGAAAATTAATAACACATTCGAAAATTATCTTAATTTGAGTTTTGATAACTGCAATATTAGTGGGAATAATAGGCATAAGATTGAAGGTTATTCCAGTGCTTAATTTCCTTAAATTCGTATTTTATAGGCCTCTTTACCTTGGGCGTAATGTTTTTCCATTTTAGACCACGCGTCATTCACTTGAGAATAAGATTCTTCGTTTGAGTTGTATCCATATTCATGTGTCTTCTTGTGCGCAACCGTTAAACAACGAAATGATACTTTAGGGAATGACACGTGGACTTAAGAATTGCTTGGTTTCACTTGACGTCATTTCCTGTCTCGTGCGGAATGTTCTTCAGCTGAATCACAAGTTTTTAATAGAATTCTTTCTGGTTGACAGAACATAGTGGTCGGTGTTTGACCACCATTTGGAGCAGATAATGAGATTCAAAGACTTTTATCAGCTGATTGAAACCCAGCAATACGATTCTTCATTTGAGTTGTATTCATATCCATGTGTCTTCTCGTGTGCAACCGTTAAACAAAGAAATGATACTCTAGGGAATGACACGTGGTCTGAAATATCAGGACATTATCAATTGTCAAGACGATTAGCCTAAAAATTATATATGAGAGTTAAGGCACTAGGCCATGTGGGATAGGCTCGGAGATAATAATATGCGTAATGGATAAGTTGCGAACCTTAATGTGAGCGACTGAAGAAGACTGCCGTTGGTTTCTAGTTGAACTGGCTCATTTTTCAGTCGACTTGAAGTTGTCAAAGGCCCAACGGCAGTCTTCTTCAGTCGCTCACAGCTCGCAACTTATCCATTACGCATATTAAAAATTATATAACTGAGCTTGTCAATGATTTGTACAGTATGAACCTTTCGGTCATAACAGTGATCAATAGTGCTCCCCCTCCCCTCCACCCTCCTTTACAAATTCTATATCCGCCATTCATCTATAATTATTTTGCAAGTGTTTTGATGCGTGGTTCCATTGTTTTGCTAACCTTTGTGAATATTGGAAGATGTTATCACTTTAGAGCTTAATATCTAAATACTCTTCAAGTAGACGATTCTGTCGATTTTTAATTCATCTAAAAATGTATTTCCAGGTCCTAATTCATGAAGCCTTTATTCATTTCTTCATATCACTCTTTCTGTTTCATGACTCTTTACAAACCACTAGCTAATGAGGTGCTAATGAGAGAAACTTATCATAAACCAACTAATGCTTGTTTGCTTGGTGTGTGTGTTCGTCTAAAGTTATTCATCTCATGCGAAAAAGCACAACTTTCGAAAGCTCGATTATTCACGATACGAAACTAAAAAAACCCTTCTTCATCAATATATTTAGAAATTACGAAAAAGCTAGATAAACGCTGGAGGCATATGGTCTAAGAGAAGCATTTAATAGGCTCTTATGGGCATATGTTATGTTTGATTGTTATGTCTTGAATTTTAATCGAGTGAGTCATCCGTGAACAAAGAGCATCAAACATAGAAAGACTCGTATACTTCGGCTAGTTCGTATTTGACGATATTACAAAGTATTTCTAGAATGGCTACTTCAGAGCCAGTTACTCCAGAGAATCCCAAGCACGAACCAAATCCAGAACCGTTACCTGAGTGGGAAACAGCTTTTCAAGTATGGAACTCGTGGTGGGAAATACACAACTATGGTTTTGGATGTGCTTTTGCAATCTTGGCAGTGTTCTCAATTTTCTGTCTTGTTAGACTTAGAAATCTTCAAAAACTTACTTTGGGACGTTATTTTACTGCTGTAAGTGCTTTACTGCTGTTTTTTACTACTTCAAGAGCATTATATTTGTTGTTAGATCCCTACGAAGCACACAAGTACATCACGCTGCCAGTTGTTGTCGTTCGAGTCATATTCGCACTTGGGTACCCATGTCTAACTTCAGTATTTTCACTCATAAACTTTGCTTTCGTTAAAGTCAATAACTTGAAAACTATATTGACAAAACTTCAAAATATCAAGTTCCTTTCTGTGGTTATACTCGGGCATTTTCTTTTGGTGTTGGTAATCTATCTTGTGGTAACTTTTTCTCCGCAATTTGCAAAGCTGTTCATCATTTGTCAGGCTATTCTTATTGTTTGGTGGATGGCCCTCGTGGCTTGCTTCTTGTACAGTGCAGTGCTTGTACTTTGGAACCAGAAACTCAGGTCTAAGTACATCAATCGAGAATCTAAAGTTTATGAGTTCTCTGCTATGGATATCACAGAAAAGCACAGTCAAAATCCTGTGTCAAAAAATGCCAAAAATACCGAAGAAAATAGAGGAACTCAAAAGATAGTACGAATTTCTGGAGCAGTTGCAATCGCTGGAATTATTTCTGTTGTCTTGGAATTTTACTCTCTCTTTGAGGTTTATAAATTGTATTCGTTAAAGGAGAATTTTGTGAAGCCTTGGCCATGGTGGTCTTATCAAACAGCAAGTCGAGCTGTGGAAATTATTCTTTGCTGTATTGTTGCGTATGTCGTCTACCCTACACTGCAAAGGCGTCGAACTGATAGCAGGAGTCATACGAATACGAATACGAATACTAGAACAACGAATGCTGCAAGGAAAGTAACTGGGGGATCTGCTAATGAACCATACTTAAACAGCAGTTTATAAATAATGACTTCTCATTGCTTTTATGAAAGGAACGGTTAGTTTTCTAGCTACACAAACAGCAGAATTTAGCGGCCATCTTGAGCTGAATGGTCTGACCCTAACGGATGGCAACAAAAAAAAGGTATTTCTTTTACTAGGTAAAGTCTACCCATGCCACCTCTATTGAAGCTTGGCATTTACACTAGCCAATAAAAGAATGATCTATAAGTCAGTAAGCACTTGAGAGAGAAAAAACGTATTGATCAACTCAAAAATTAATGTCGAAAAATATATTTCCGGCTATCATTGCCCTATTTCAGTATTACGTCACAGCTTGTTTACATGGACAAGAAGAATAGAAATTTAGTCTGAATCTTCTTTCGTTCGGGATACTTAGTGTAATATTTAGCTGCTCTCACTTTCAACTATATCATAATCCAAATCTTATTGTAATTTAATTTGTGTTCTTGCTTGATAATTTTGCCCTCTCTGGTGACCATGATCCTAGCATCAAAACAGTAAGTTGTTTTGATGTGAAGTCATAGTGAAATAGGACAATTCAAATTTATTTATAACTGTTTCATTCTTAGCTACTAATTATACGAATTGTAGAGCTACAATTTCACTTTCAAACAAATTAGGTTCATTAATAATATTTACATAGATTTAATATGAACTTTATGAACTTGGTCATTAATAATATTTACATAGATTTAATATGAACTTTATGAACTTGGTCAGTTGGTAACAATTATTAAGAGATTATTAAATTTTAATGTCGGGGACCATGTAACCTAAGAAGAGAAGAGAAGAGAAGAGAAGAGAAGAGAAGAGAAGAGAAGAGAAGGAAGAGAAGAGAAGAGAAGAGAAGAGAAGGAGAAGAGAGAAGAAGAGAGAAGAGAAGAGAAGAGAAGAGAAGAGAGAGGAAGAGAAGAGAAGAGAAGAGAAGAGAAGAGAAGAGAAGAGAAGAGAAGAGAAGAGAGAAGAGAAGAGAAGAGAAGAGAAGAGAAGAGAAGAGAAGAGAAGAGAAGAGAAGAGAAGAGAGAGAAGAGAAGGAGAAGAGAAGAGAAGAGAAGAGAAGAGAAGAGAGAAGAAGAGAAGAGAAGAGAAGAGAAAGAGAAGAGAAGAGAAGAGAAGAGAAGAGAAGAGAAGGAGAAGAGAAGAGGAAGAGAAGAGAAAGAAGAGAAGAGAAGAGAAGAGAAGAAGAGAAGAGAAGAGAAGAGGAAGAGAAGAGAAAGAGAGAAGAGAAGAGAAGAGAAGAGAAGAGAAGAGAAGAGAAGAGAAGAGAAGAGAAGAGAAGAGAAGAGATGAGAGAGAAGAGAAAGAGAAGAGAAGAGAGAAGAAGAGAAGAGAAGAGAAGAGAAGAGAGAAGAGGAAGAGAAGAGAAGAGAAGAGAAGAGAAGAGAAGAGAAGAGAAGAGAAGAGAAGAGAAGAGAAGAGAAAAGAAGAGCGCTTTATACATAAGCATTCGTAAGTGTTTTACTCGTGTCACGCAACAATATTTTGACAATACTTGCACAAAAGTATTGATGGATGAACAAAAGAATGGGAAAAAAAATGATAGCGCACTGCTCGCTTCCAAAGCGTATTCATTAATATATTAATAACTAAGATTTCCTTAAATAAGTATCATATTCTATTACATTCCTTACCTGTAACATACGATATGTTAATTTATCTTGTGATTTGAATAAAGACATTATTATTACTATTATTCATCAGAAAAAGTTGTCCATTCATTTGGAACATTTGCTCTTTTCGGTCCTCATCATTTTGTGCGAAGCAAAAGGCTGTGCTTAAAACTGAAGTTATAAGCACAAGTAAAGCGTGAAACAACATCCTAATGGCTCGGTAAATTTAATATTCTTTAGCGAGCTACTACCTTGTGTTTTCGAGGCTATGAGTCTAGATCTAACGATATCTTAAGAGGCAAATGCATAGGTCAACGGATAGAATGAGCTTATAAAATCAGCAAAAAGACGGCGAAAATGTTCAACGCACTACTATGAAATATATATCAAAATGCTCAGAAAAGCGCGGGGTTTTCTAATCCACTTCTGTTATTTTGGCAGGTTTGTTTAGTTTCAAAGAGAGACAATTTTTTAGCTTGACCCCGGTTATGTCACGCATTTCCCTTGTAAAATACATCCAACTGCATGCATTCACCTAAAAAAGACGGTGATTTTTTTACAACAGAATCAACTAAAATTAATACAATAGAGTCCGTAAATAAATGAATTAACTGTATCCGCTTCTGCTTGCCTAGATAGTTACAATTTTGAGAAAAATCCCAAAAACCGTGTTTTTGAGGTCTTAATCTAGTTAAATGGACCCGCGTGTGGGAGCGTAAGCTACTGAGTATTTGTTAACACATTTTTTCCGATGGTGGATAAGCTTGGCATTGATTAAAGGAATACGTAATTGGATACTAGCAAAATAATATTTACAATCTTTGTACTATAAATTACTAATGCTATTATTAAGGTTCCTGCATAGAGGATAGAAAGAGCGAGCGCTAATATTTTTTTGGCGGGAAAGTTCCAGCCAATTCCAAAGGAAACTTATCACATTCATTCCTCAAAAATGACAAATAATTTTCAAATAAACCATTTTCACGTGACGTATTCAGGGCGGTTATATATAGGTATTCCTAAACAACACGCTTTCTGTCCTCTGGAAATCGATCTCTAAAAATCCTCCCCACTAAAGGCTGCTTACTTCAGCCAGACATTCGATTCCAATTGTTTAATCAAAGCCAATCAGGAGACAGGCCCGTGACAGACCGCCATGTTGATTTCTCGCCAAATATACTAGTCCAAAAATCGAGAACGGAACGTTCTCGATTTTTGTACTAGATCCGTGATTGGCTAAGGCGTTTGAATGGAATGTCTGGCTGCAGCAAGCAGCCGTTACTGGGGAGGGATTTTGAGACTAGCTAATGTTTATGCTGTTTCAAATCCCGCAAGCAGTTCGGGAATATTTTTTCCGAGAAAAATATACTTGACAAAACTTCTTAAACTGTAATATTGTTTGGTAACCAATTTGTTAACTTTTCTTTTATCGTGACGACCATTGTAATTTGCATCTGCTGCAGAGCTGTTCCTGAAATAACGAACGTCATAGCAGAAGCAAAATAAATAGAAAGTAAAATAATCAAAAGTGGAAAAAAATAAAAACAAGGGGCCCTGTAAAAGAAAAGCGATTTTCCAGGTAAATGTGATGCACAAAGAACTTCTCATACAAAAAAAAATATTTAAAAGAACATGATTTTGAAATTTTTTAATGTCTAACGTTAACCCCAAAATAAAGACAAAGGGTTTTTAATACAGTTATAAAACTGATGAATAATATAATTAATGAGGAAAACACAATAGGAATCATTGTTTTTGTGCAAGATGGCGAAGAGCTTGTGTGCGCTGAACCGGCTCCGTAGCTTTTACTACTTAGGAGCAATAATATTCGCTCTTTCCTCTAAAATATTGTACCCTTCATCGCCTAAACCTATAGTCTTTGAGCAGAGTTCGCTATGGAATCTGAAAGAGAACTGCCTAGACTTTAATTTACGAACGGACTTGAAGGACTTGGCAAACACGAACACATCGATTACGCAACTCATCGTCCTGGCTCCGTGCTCTGTCCAGCGCAGGAGATTTTTCAACGAGAGTTGGGCAACCTGGAAAGATATCTTCTTTGCTGCGGTCGATGACTGTATACCAAAATACAGACAAAAGAAGAAATCCACAGCACCATGGATAACTAAAGAGCTTATTAAACTTTGCCGGAAGAAGAAAAACCTGTACAAAAAAGCAAAAAGGTCCGGTAGAGATGAAACATGGGATGCTTATCGCACTCTAAACAACTCCGTGAAAAAAAAATGTAACTCAGCGAAATGGCAACATCTCAAAGACCTTGCAGTCAATCTGAAATCAGAAAACAATCCGAAACCTTTTTGGAATTATATCAAATCTAAACGCAAGGGAACAAATGACTTAGTGTGTCTGAAGGAAGGTGAGCATGAAATTACAGACGACCAAAACATTGCACAGTTAATGAATTCATATTTTTCATCTGTATTTACGCGAGAACAAAGTCAGTTACCAGACTTTCCAATCATTGTAAATGATAAGTTAGGTACTATTGTCTGTACTCCCAACGAAGTAGAAAAATACCTGAATGCTTTGAACGTTCACAAGTCCCCAGAGCCTGACTTGATCTCACCTTACATCTTGAAAGAATGTGCGTCACAATTGTCCACTCCATTGTGCGAACTATTCAACAAGTCATTCTCTTCGGGCTTATTACCGGTCGACTGGAAAACCGCAAACATCACTCCAGTTTACAAAAAAGGTCACAAACACGAGAAAGAAAATTACCGCCAAATTTCCTTAACGTCTATCGTCTGTAAAGTGGCTGAAAAAATAATACGTTCAAGAGTAACAACTTTCTGGTCGGATCTTCAAGTCTTGAACAAAAATCAGTTCGGTTACTTAAAAGGAAAATCTACGCTTGCCCAACTCTTAGGATGTTTTGATGACTGGGCCGTATCAAGAAACAATTCTATAACAACAGATGCTATTTTTCTAGACTTGTCAAAAGCATTCGATAGTGTACCTCATGAACGCTTGCTCCTCAAACTCAACAGATATGGTATTGACGGCCCACTGTTGTCATGGCTAAGGAATTTTTTAACAAACAGGCAGCAGAGAGTTGTAATACGTGGAACGTATTCCGATTGGTCTCCAGTTACATCGGGAGTACCCCAGGGTACCATACTCGGGCCTATTCTATTTGTAATCTACGTCAATGACATACCTGATGCAGTCACATCGACTAGTAAGCTATTTGCAGACGACACAAAGATCTACCGTGAACTTAATAACCCAAACGATACATTAGTACTACAATCTGATCTGAATTCCCTGGAAAAATGGGCAGAGGACTGGCAAGTAAAATTCAACCCCAAGAAATGTGAAGTAATGAGAATAACGCACAAGAAGGATAAAAGTAAACACTCATATCACCTATCAAACACAGAATTAAAATCTGTTAATTCATATAAAGATCCAGGCGTAAACGTCTCAGGCGACTTATCATGGTCACATCACGTTGACTTAACTGTAAACAAAGCAAATAAGGTATTAGGCTTACTAAAGCGCTTAGTTGGAGGCAGGAACAAAGATATTTTCTCTATGTTATACAAATCGTTAGTAAGACCTATCTTAGAATACGCGTGTCCAGTATGGGCACCCCACTTGGCTAAAGATATTTTAGCGATTGAAAAAATACAGCGTAGAGCTTCGAGAATTGCTCTCAGTCAAAAGCCTCGCGAGATGTCTTACGAAGAGCGATGCAAATTATTAAATTGGAATACCCTTGAATATAGGAGGGAATACCTGTCGCTAATAGAATGCTATAAGATAGTGTTTGGGCTAAATGGCTTAGATTTTGATAAACACTTTGAGTATTGTAAAAGCAAGAGCACTAGAGCTAATCATCAATACAAGATCCAAACTAAATCGGCAAGAATCAACTGCCTAAAGTACTCTTTTTTCGTAAGAATTATTAAGCCTTGGAACAGCCTGCCAAACGATGTATTCAGGCAATGTGATAATAGCAGCATTAATAATTTTAAAAGGCATTTGAAAATATTCATAAATATTTATTAACTGAACTTTTTTAACCGAGTATTTCAGCACACACATACACACGATAAAATAATTAATATAATCTTTCATTTTATTTTATACACTTCAGGGGCGGATCCAGGAATTTTCAAAAGGGGGGGCCGGACAGGATCAAATTAGGGGCGTAGCGTGGCCGTTTTGATAAGACACCTAAAAAATCGCCGAAGCAAAAAAAAAAAAAAAAAAAAAAAACGTGGCGCACTTCAATGTTGACACTGTTCCATAAATTATTACCAAGTTTTAACACATTAATTTCAAAAGGGGGGGCCGGATAGGATCAAATTAAAAAATAAAATAAATTTCCTTAATGCACGAGGCAGTAAAATAGCAAAAAAAAAAACAAAACCGGCAGCTAAAGGGGGGGCCGCGGCCCCCCCGGCCCCCCCGGCCCCCCCGGCCCCCCCCCCTAAATCCGCCCCTGCACTTTATAGTATTTTTAATATTTATATTAATAGTAAGTAACAGTAGTTAATCATATGAAGATATATTTTTGATTCTAGACACTTCTCTGCAGCCTTTTGGGTCCTCTTGTGCAGGTGGGTTCATTCATTGCGAAAACTAGCCTAAATGGGCTTTCCTGTGCGGGAGACTCGGCGCGCTTCAGTGAGAGGAGCATCAACCATGCAACACGTAATATATTATTTAATAGTTTTAGAATAGGGGACCTATATTATAGGGCTAACCTCATGGTCTTCCTTTTCGAATTCTATGTAAACTTTTTTTTTATATTGAATTTGAATAAAGTATTATTATTATTATTGTCCGTGGAGGAGGTTGTATGTCTGATACAAAATCGTCCTGATTTGCATAAACTTTATCTCCAATTTTCTCAGCCAAATTCAATTTTATCTTTAAAATTTTAGTAGAACATGAATGTATACACCTGTATCGCCTTCGGCTCGTTGTTGTATATCTGATACAACACGGCCACTCATATTGTATATATTACATCAATAATATATCGTATAAAGTTGCGAGAAATGCATCAACACATTGGAATCACACGAGGACTGAAGAAACTATGTTAAAAGGAAAAGTATTGTCTAAAGAAAAGTTTGTGTTTTAAAGAAGACTCACACCTTTAACTTGAAGGAATAAGAAAACCAAGAAAACTATAATTAGAAGAATAACAAATTTGTCTGTTGTGTCGTTTTACAATGTATTTTTGGAACAGCGTCAAACATAGGAGCATTTATCATTAAATATTGATATATTATCTTCACTTTAGAAATCAATATTTCGCTGCTTTACACGAACTGAAAAAGTTCTCACTAACTAAAATGTCGAATGCATATCTATTTTTCGTCAACTTGGTTTTCTTATTCCTTCAAGTCAAAGGTGAGTTTGCTTTAAGTTTAATTTCGTATGTTTCTCGCCAGACACTAACTTTTCTTTAGAAAATACTTTAGTTTTAGCTTAGATTCTTCAGTCCTCGCGTGATATCGATTTCAAAATGCTTTGATGCAACTCTCGCACATTATATAATATTATTTATCTGTATCTCAAACACTAGGACTAGAAAAATTTTCGACAAAATTAGTTCCATTTTTGTCTTTAATTTCGCACTATTCTAAGTCTTACTTAGAAAAAAAGTGTTTGAATTGGGAGGTGAAAGATGTATAGCGTTAGTGAGGTTGTCAACGTGTCTTGTATCTTGCTTCATTGCTTGCTTGCTTCCTTGCTTCCTTGCTTCCTTGCTTCCTTGCTTCCTTGCTTCCTTGCTTCCTTGCTTCCTTGCTTCCTTGCTTCCTTGCTTCCTTGCTTCCTTGCTTCCTTGCTTCCTTGCTTCCTTGCTTCCTTGTTTCCTTGCTTCCTTGCTTCCTTGCTTCCTTGCTTCCTTGCTTCCTTGCTTCCTTGCTTCCTTGCTTCCTTGCTTGCTTCCTTGCTTCCTTGCTTCCTTGCTTACTTGCTTTCTTGCTTGCTTGCTTGCTTGCTTGCTTGCTTCCTTGCTTCCTTGGTTCCTTGGTTCCTTGCTTCCTTGCTTCCTTGCTTGCTTGCTTGCTTGCTTGCTTGCTTCCTTGCTTGCTTCCTTGCTTGCTTGCTTCCTTGCTTCCTTGCTTCCTTGCTTGCTTGCTTGCTTGCTTGCTTGCTTGCTTGCTTGCTTGCTTGCTTGCTTGCTTGCTTCCTTGCTTGCTTGCTTCCTTGCTTCCTTGCTTGCTTGCTTCCTTGCTTGCTTGCTTGCTTGCTTCCTTGCTTGCTTGCTTCCTTGCTTCCTTGCTTGCTTGCTTGCTTGCTTCCTTGCTTCCTTGCTTCCTTGCTTCCTTGCTTCCTTGCTTCCTTGCTTCCTTGCTTGCTTGCTTGCTTGCTTGCTTCCTTGCTTCCTTGCTTCCTTGCTTCCTTGCTTCCTTGCTTCCTTGCTTCCTTGCTTCCTTGCTTCCTTGCTTCCTTGCTTCCTTGCTTCCTTGCTTCCTTGCTTCCTTGCTTCCTTGCTTCCTTGCTTCCTTGCTTCCTTGCTTCCTTGCTTCCTTGCTTCCTTGCTTCCTTGCTTCCTTGCTTCCTTGCTTCCTTGCTTCCTTGCTTCCTTGCTTCCTTGTCAAATAGTCAATCACAGTTGCAGCAATTTTCCCAACGGAATTCAATGATTTTCCCACAAACAACTACACAGTACCTGTTTTAAAAAGAACTACTAGGATTACGAGGCAATTTTCTTTTATCTTCTCAGGACAGTAAACAATTGAAACAATTCATGTAATCGATTTTCAGTGATCAGAGTTTTTAATTCCGAGTTATTCTAGCAAATTTATTGAGCTTGTGGGATATAGCAACCGTACTAAAGAGCATCAGAACCGCGAATTTTCACTCACTTGATTTTTTGAGATCAAAAAAAGCTTGCAGTTCTCACGAACTTTTGCATAAATATTCTTTTATTTTATTATGTCTTTAAGCAACGTTCTCTATTTCAAAAAAGTCCCAGTAGTCAATATATTGTCTTATTATCTCCATTCTAAATGATTCTATAGTGTCACAGTAAGAAATTGAAAAACACTGCACTTACGGTTCTAACAGAGGGACCAGGTGCACATTATTTACATATTGTAATTTTTCATGTTTCAAGACTTTTATACCATAAGAAATAATACCTAATAATTCCCCATTTTGACTTCCTGTAACTCCGCTCAATTTTATCGGATTTTCAATATTTAATTATCAATAACTAACAGGCATGTACAGACAGCAGCAGTCGGACTGAAATAGACCAATTTTAGCTACTATTTAAGAGTCATTCTAAATTCTTTTCTATAATTTCCATAACGTTAACTCATGTGCAGACCGCTTTATTTCTTTTTTTTAAATCTTATTTTCTCGATTTGTAGCTTCCCAATACAGTATGTTTCCCAATTTCGTGATAATTCAGGTGTTGAATACTATAACTTCTCTACGGAAAATGATAATTCTATAAACTTTTGTCACATAAAGGCAAATTTGTATAGGAAATCGCACGACTTTCTCGTACAATTTGGAAATTAATAGTTACGAGTAATGTTTTGAAAGTTCTTGTAATTGCACGAGCCTTTAGGCGAGTGCAATTAAAGAACTTTCAAAACATTACGAGTGCCTATTAATTCCAAATTGTACGAGAAGGTCGTGCGATTTTTTATTTATAGTTCACTCGACAAAATTTTATAAAACATGCGAAGCGAAGGCATTCATTCATCTGCATTGCCTTTGCTATAACCGACCCTTCTCCAAGAACGCTAAGTCAAGAACAGCATAGAAAGTGTTAACGTTCCTGTAAAATCTTTTTAGATTAGTATTTTATGTATGATTTGAACTACAAAATACTAGAAAATAATTTTACATCTCAAGTAAAAAGCCATTTTAATGCATGTTTACAACTATTGAATGACAGTACTGACAGCTAAACAGCGAATCAAGAAGCGACTTTTCTTTGAAAACGTACTGTGTGAAAACTAAGCGAAAGTTGAGAGTAGTACAGTTCGCTAATATAAGTTTTTTTCCTCTTAGCATTTGCTAATAACTGCAAAAACACAGTCTCAAAATACTTTCTTTGAAAACAAGTTAGCTGGACAACATCAAAAGGGATAAAAGCGACAAATATGTCGTTCAAGTTAAAAGTTTTGAAGTACAGCTTGCCGTGAACGAGTCGCCAGTGATCAGACTATGTGCTTTGGATATTATTCCCTCCTGTAGCTTGAAGAATTTCGCTGCTATTTTCTTTGAATGCTGAATTATCTGAAGATTTATTATTTCAAGACTAGATTGATAACTTAGGATCAATTAACCTGTTTTAAATAGCTGAATTCGTCTCTCTACAACTACTCGACAGTTTTGAATTTGTCTAGTTATCATAATTTGAGGCCTTCCTATGTGTATATTGAACAGTTTTCTGACATTTTTCCATCTTAATCTATAAAACACTGATTGTTTTGGGAATTTCACTCATTTCACTGGGGAAATTTGCCGCTTTTGGCCGTGTTTCCATAGCGACCTAATTGGTACTCCCGCGGAGTACCAATTAACGCTCTAATTGTACTCCTCTAGACCAATCAGAATCGAGTAATTTTGTCGAGTGTACTATAAATCAGGTAACATTATGATGTAGATATTTTCTTCGAATTGTTTATTTGAAACATAAGGAATATTTCGACGGTCACTTAAGTGCCCAGTTTCGTGACAGCTGGGCCAGTTTCGAGACACGCAATGTCAGGAATGCATTGTTTTCAAAGTAGTTCACACCAAAATTCGATAAAACAAATCAAAAACATATTTTCTTACCTTTAACTTTATTCTGTTGTGAAATTTGAAGTACTAATCTTAAGTTGTTTCTTTGAGAATAAGCAGCTTTAATGCCTTGTTTTCGAGCGCAGGGCAATTCACTGCGCAGTGAATATCAAAGATTTTCGTCGAGACAACTCCACTCACTTGACAAACACGTTCTTTAAAAAGATCGCCAAAACATTTATTCCGAAGTTGAATGTTCGGTTTTCTTTCGGTTCTCTTTCTTTTCCGAAATATTAAATAGCTGTCGCTAAAAACGAGTTTAATTTGAAAGTGTCACGAAACTGGTACTGTCACGAAACTGGTACTGTCACGAAACTGGTACTGTCACGAAACTGGGCAACATACTGTATCAATCATATTAAGGGTCACACAGGATAACAAAAAAAAAAAAAAAAGGTTTTGAAACAGTGATTTAGTGACAAAGTGATTTAGACTTCTATATATTTTGCCGAGTTTGCCCCAATTGAAAATGGCCAAAATTTTCATTTTTGTTAAATTCTGTGTAAAAAAACTTTCTTAGAACATTTTGTAATAATTCCTTGCTAAAGTAGTCAGTCACCTTAACACCTGACATGAAAAATCCTCGCAGAGATACTAAAGTATAGCTGCCGTTTCTAGTGCTGGTATAAGTTATTGATTTTAACCTATTTGAATTTCTCGATTCCACGATTTCATTTCTCTCTCTATTTCTATGTCTTGTCTTGTCTTGTCTTGTCTTGTCTTGTCTTGTCTTGTCTTGTCTTGTCTTGTCTTGTCTTGTCTTGTCTTGTCTTGTCTTGTCTTGTCTTGTCTTGTCTTGTCTTGTCTTGTCTTGTCTTGTCTTGTCTTGTCTTGTCTTGTCTTGTCTTGTCTTGTCTTGTCTTGTCTTGTCTTGTCTTGTCTTGTCTTGTCTTGTCTTGTCTTGTCTTGTCTTGTCTTGTCTTGTCTTGTCTTGTCTTGTCTTGTCTTGTCTTGTCTTGTCTTGTCTTGTCTTGTCTTGTCTTGTCTTGTCTTGTCTTGTCTTGTCTTGTCTTGTCTTGTCTTGTCTTGTCTTGTCTTGTCTTGTCTTGTCTTGTCTTGTCTTGTCTTGTCTTGTCTTGTCTTGTCTTGTCTTGTCTTGTCTTGTCTTGTCTTGTCTTGTCTTGTCTTGTCTTGTCTTGTCTTGTCTTTTCCCACAAACATCTACACAGTAGTTGTCTTGTCTTGTCTTGTCTTGTCTTGTCTTGTCTTTTCCCACAAACATCTACACAGTAGTTGTCTTGTCTTGTCTTGTCTTGTCTTGTCTTGTCTTGTCTGGTCTTTTCTTGTCTTGTCTTGTCGTATATCACACACTAACTCATTATTTCCGTTCACAGGCGAGGGTGGCTGTAAAGACCTACAGTATCTCGCTTGTGAGGAAGACAAGGCATTGACAGGTCACGTGACCAAAACCATCCGTATGCTAGAACCAGGCCTAGAAGAGTGTCAGAACCAATGTTTCAAGGATGAGAGATGTGTGTCATATAACTTGGGTTCAATATTTGGAGTCACAAGGTCCTGTGAGCTGAATGATGCAGATCACGTGGAGTATCCTGATGACGTCACATCTGTTCCTGGTGCTAAATACTGTCCAATCAAGGTCAGTAGAAATTTCATTACAGACCGACAGACCGACAGACCGACAGACCGACAGACCGACAGACCGACAGACCGACAGACCGACAGACCGACAGACCGACAGACCGACAGACCGACAGACCGACAGACCGACAGACCGACAGACCGACAGACCGACAGACCGACAGACCGACAGACCGACAGACCGACAGACCGACAGACCGACAGACCGACAGACCGACAGACCGACAGACCGACAGACCGACAGACCGACAGACCGACAGACCGACAGACCGACAGACCGACAGACCGACAGACCGACAGACCGACAGACCGACAGACCGACAGACCGACAGACCGACAGACCGACAGACCGACAGACCGACAGACCGACAGACCGACAGACCGACAGACCGACAGACCGACAGACCGACAGACCGACAGACCGACAGACCGACAGACCGACAGACCGGAGCAAATAAGTCTAATATTATTTTCCTATGATGTTTTGCCGATTTAGAATCCATGCTCGTCAAATCCCTGCCCTACAAATCAAACCTGCAAGCCAGACTTTGAGTTCAACACTTTTCGTTGTGGAGGTGAGCAAATAAGACCATCTTAATACAGGGGCAATGGTCAAAATAGTGGTCCAAAAATGTTGCCCAATTTTATTGGTTTAATAGGTTAGGGTCTAAATGGAATGGTAGCTTTTACAGTCAATAGTTAAAGCTTTTGCCATTTTAGGGACATTGGCTATTTTTTACACTTTACAGTTAACTATAGTTCCAATATTCTTAAAGGAAAATTGACGAAGTTTTTTTATTTTTATTTTTGTCTTTTAAGACCGAAAATCTTGCGCAGGACTCAAGCGTCTAGGACAGAACAATAATGGCGTGTACAATATCACACCAGTCCCAGGCTACACCGTCGAAGTTTACTGTGACCAAGTAACGGACGGGGGAGGCTGGACCGTAATACAGAAAAGACTTGATGGATCGGTGGATTTCTATCGTGGATGGAACGATTACAAGCGAGGTTTTGGGAACAAGAATGGAGAATACTGGCTTGGGCTGGACGCTATGCATATCTTGACAAATGTGCCGAACAAGATCAGGATTGATCTTGAAGACTTTAATGGGGAAAAATCTTTTGCGATCTACGACATGTTCAAAGTTGGTCCAGAATCAGAGAAATACAAATTGATTGTGGGGTCTTTCAAAGAAGGTACTTAAAACTTCGATTTGTTGCATTGCAACACGCTATATTTAAGAAAAGGAAAATAGATGTTTAGAAGCACGGAAGTGGAGAAAAAAAGTAAAAAAGAACGGACGGACGGACGGACGGACGGACGGACGGACGGACGGACGGACGGACGGACGGACGGACGGACGGACGGACGGACGGACGGACGGACGGACGGACGGACGGACGGACGGACGGGCGGATGGACGGATGGGCGGATGGACGGATGGACGGATGGACGGATGGACGGATGGACGGATGGACGGATGGACGGATGGACGGATGGACGGATGGACGGATGGACGGATGGACGGATGGACGGATGGACGGATGGACGGATGGACGGATGGACGGATGGACGGATGGACGGATGGACGGATGGACGGATGGACGGATGGACGGATGGACGGATGGACGGATGGACGGATGGACGGATGGACGGATGGACGGATGGACGGATGGACGGATGGACGGATGGACGGATGGACGGATGGACGGATGGACGGATGGACGGATGGACGGATGGACGGATGGACGGATGGACGGATGGACGGATGGACGGATGGACGGATGGACGGATGGACGGATGGACGGATGGACGGATGGACGGATGGACGGATTTTCACATCCATTTCCTCATAGGGAATGCTGGTGACTCATTGGGCTATCACAAGTTTGAATTCACCACATATGACCGGGACAATGACATTAATGCAAAAAACTGTGCGGAAACGTATAAAGGCGCTTGGTGGTTCGGGGCTTGTCATCATGTAAGTAATGTGGACAAAATTCTAATTTCGATTTTTAATTTATTCAATAACTCAAACCAAAAACTCATTTCATTGCGCTTCAAACCAACCTCTGGGCTGATCTAAGGCAGGGCATGGATAACAAACAGATTGAACCCTGAAACAACCTCTGGGCTGATCTATGTCAGGGCATGGATAACACACAGATTGAACCCTGAGACAACCTCTAGGCTGATCTAAGTCAGGGCACGGCTAACTCACAGATTGAACCCTGAGACAACCTCTAGGCTGATCTAAGTCAGGACATGGCTAACTCACAGATTGAACCCTGAAACAACCTCTAGGCTGATCTAAGTCAGGGCATGGCTAACTCACAGATTGAACCCTGAAACAACCTCTAGGCTGATCTAAGTCAGGGCATGGCTAACTCACAGATTGAACCCTGAAACAACCTCTAGGCTGATCTAAGTCAGGGCATGGCTAACTCACAGATTGAACCCTGAAACAACCTCTAGGCTGATCTAAGTCAGGGCACGGCTAATTCACAGATTGAACCCCGAAACAACCTCTTGGCTGATCTAAGTCAGGGCATGGCTAATTCACAGATTGAACCCCGAAACAACCTCTAGGCTGATCTAGGTCAGGGCATGGCTAACTCACAGATTGAACCCCGAAACAACCTCTAGGCTGATCTAAGTCAGGGCATGGCTAACTCACAGATTGAACCCTGAAACAAGCTCTAGGCTGATCTAAGTCAGGGCACGGCTAACTCACAGATTGAACCCTGACACAACCTCTCGGCTGATCTAAGTCAGGGCACGGCTAACTCACAGATTGAACCCTGAAACAAGCTCTAGGCTGATCTAAGTCAGGGCACGGCTAACTCACAGATTGAACCCTGAGACAAGCTCTAGGCTGATCTAAGTCAGGGCACGGCTAACTCACAGATTGAACCCTGAAACAAGCTCTAGGCTGATCTAAGTCAGGGCACGGCTAACTCACAGATTGAACCCTGAAACAAGCTCTAGGCTGATCTAAGTCAGGGCACGGCTAACTCACAGATTGAACCTTGAGACAACGTCATCACTTTTTTTTTACCTAACTTTTTTCCGTTGTTATTTAAATTCCAGAGTCATCTTAACGGCCAATACATCGGTCCAAATGTCCCATATGCTCAAGGCATAATCTGGAAAACGTTTACTAGAAGTTATTACATATCTCTCAAGAAAGCAGAAATGAAGATTCGTCCCGTCAGCTATGAGGGTTAGAATCTGGTATTAGTCATTACGAGGTTGAGTAAGGGACTGGGAACGATTGCAGAAATATTATATAATTAAAAAACAAACCCCAACACATGAAAGAAAACACTAAAATTATTAAGCTTACAAAGTTTTAAGAATGTGTGGGCAAATAACGACGAATCAATTCGCTTTTTTAAAAACAGATTGAAATTAAGACAAAATTTTAGCCCGTACGCATACATTCTCTTTTTATTATTATTATTATTATTATTATTATTATTATTATTATCATCCAAGCATGTTCTTAAAAGCAGCAATATTACCTGATTTTGGTATATATTTTTTTGATGTAATTAGGATCATTACTTAATAATCCCCTTCACAGTTCTCTGCGCCCTCTTGAAAGGTAGCCGTCCCTTAATGAAAGGTCTAGACGAAAAGGAAGCTTGTAATCATAGGCACCTTTTTATCACCTGGGACAATTATTTACACGCCTCTATCATTGCAAGCTCTACTACTACTACTACTACTACTACTACTACTACTACTACTACTACTACTACTACTACTACTACTACTACTACTACTACTACTACTACTACTACTACTTCTACTACTACTACTACTACTACTACTACTACTACTACTACTACTACTACTACTACTACTACTACTACTACTACTACTACTTCAACGACGATTATAGACCCAATGGAAAAAGCCATAGAAAGGAAATATGTATTTTCATTGCATTACTGGAGTCATCATAGCCAGATTGCACAAAATCCAAGAATAACAAATTTTGAAATTTGTCGAAATTGGTTTTTATCCCACGGCGGTACTGTTCATTCCCAAGCAAGCTAATATAGTTATGGAATTTTCTGAAACGCTTCATAGCGAGGGCAATGGGACACACCAGGGACTCAAAGTCTATTTTATCAACCAATTTGGCAGCCGCGGGATAAAAACGAAAATAAAAAAAAAAAATTCGAGTTAGTCAAGAATGCCACAGTGTCTCTTGATTACAGACTCATTAACTCAGGGTTAGCCTCATTTCAATGTCAGAACATTCCCAATTACCAACGGTAAAGTAAAGAAAGCACAACGTCAACAATACAAACACTTTGAAATTCCACGGAACTTCACTGGAACATGTGAATATATTTTTACATATAATTCGCAACTGATTAAAATCGAGGCTAACCCTGAGCGACAGACAATTAAAACTTGAATATACACCTACTTGCAAGAACGTTGTCATACAAAATTTGAGCATTTGTAGTTTAGTGGATTAGGAATAAATTAAAAGTACAAAAGAAGATCATTGAAGCAGAACTCTTTCTTTCGTTCTTTTAACTTATTCCTAATCTTGAAACTACAAATGTTCAAATGTTGTATGACAACGTTTTTGCAAGTAGGTGTAACGCTATAAATAACTTGTATGTCGTTTATTTATCCATTAATATCTTTCGATTTATTATTATTCAAAAAGAAAAAAATGAGAAAAATAACTCATAACACATGCATTTAATTTAGAATAAGTTCAAAAAAATGTTGTCGTTTTCTTTTTTCAAATTACTTAATTAACAATGGAAGTTCTCGCTCAAGCATGCAAAAACTACCAAAAGTTTCAAATCATCATTTGCACATAAATATTTTTAAAAAAGTTGTCGCAGCCAAAAATTGTCAGAATCGGATTTTGTCGGTGCCAAATCATGCAATAGCTTTAGGAGACAAATTGTCCCAAGAACCAAGAATGACTTGTGTTTCAAATTCTTTTTATCATTCTTGACAAGAACACGAAGGTTAGGCCCGGTTTAGACTTCAATTCATTTGCTTTAGATTCGACACTTGAAATTCGACGTCTAAACTGGGCCATAAGCCTGGTTCACACTAGCGACACAAGCATAACCATAACGACAACCTGAGCGGAAGTCATCTTCAGATTACAGTGGTGAATGAAATACATCTACTGACATCATACCATCTACGGTCTTTCGTTCACTGTACTCTGAAGATGACTTCCGCTCAGGTTGTCGAAACGTCAGTCTCTACCAACAACAGTCTTTCTCAAGACTACCGACTCACCCGGACGATCACATTACTGAAAGTTAACTGCAAGTTATTTTGTGAAATATTATAGTCAACGCTTGGACAATTAATAAGTAGTTAATCGACAATTGTTTTGGTTTATGAATTTATATCGCTGAGATTCATATCGATAAAGGAATGGATAGAAACTGGAAAATCGTGAAAACGATGCCAATGTCTCCATTTCCCAGTGATTTATTTGTTCATTTGGCCAAATTTGGGCTGTACAATAGAACCCGGTTAATGCGGCCACCAAAGGGACGGGCAAAAGTGGTCTTATTTGCCGGGTAAACTTAATAGAAAATGTATTTCGTTGGGACCTACAAAACTGTTTGTAGTAACCGGGTGGCCGTGTAAAGCGGGTTGCCGTAAAGGGGGGTTCGACTGTATATATTTGTGGAGCTCAATAATATTATTCAACTTGAATATATACCCTTTTCACGTGACGTCAAAGCAGCTCAATTTGCAGGATAAAACAAAAGAATATCTATCTCCTGAGAATTGAAACCTATTATATTGTCCTCCAAATTTCAGCTGCATTCCGACGTGCTAAAAAGATTGTATATTCAAGCAAAATGTCGTTCGTCAACAGTTGTCCAGTTTCCTCAGCTCCTCCAATCGATATGAAACCCGACAATGGCAAGCCCTCTGTTCTACAGGCCTTTATCTTCATTTTGATATTATTTGTTTTATTATTTATTAATTGTTTATTAATAATCATTAAATGACCTGTTAACTGTAGTAAAAAATAAAAACATAGCGATACAGTAGAGAGTAATGCCTGTAATGCACGCTGCAATGACCCATCCTCGGGCAGCGGACGAGCTGGACTGTGCTTGATAAAAGTCCCCACTTTCATATGCTGGGTCAACCTATAAACAATGATTATAAAAAAAGAGTTCATACATAGCTAGGTAATACAAGAAAATGTAACTAGCCAATCAGCGCGAAGCTAACAAGCTCAAGTTGTTAGCATAACCCATGACGGGGAAAAATTGCGCACCAATGACTGCCTTAGTAGGGTAGGACACGGCAAATGTTTTTCGGTATAAACAAAACTGGAACTAGAATTCAAATTTTTCTCAATACAAACGCAGGATCCAGTGTTTCTAAAATACTGAAAAGTTATTATCAATAAAATTATTTTTTCTTTCAAATTCGAGAGCTAGAACGAGCTTCGAGAAAATGTTCAGGCTCCCCTCCCTTGATTTGATAATTGGATGCGGGTTTTACTTTGTCAAAGAATCTCGTGAACACGAATTTATAGGAAAACTAAAACGAAGTTTTAGCGGTAGCATCTCAATAGTAGCCATGGTAAATCCTTTTGACAGGCTTTGGATTCCTCTAAGAGTTATAGCGACGCGAGTTGTGCTGCTCTAGTCGAGTAAGTTTGAGTTGCTGACAAATAATTCAGCTGATATGAATTCTCATAATACTCAATAATAAAACTGAAATGTGGAGAGTCCTATTCGACGCAACGAGTTCCCTTGGCATTTGAAGGGAACTTAACTAAATTCTAATACTAGTTACATGTTCGTATAGATGCTAAGCTTCTGTGAATATTATACGGAATGCCTTATTTTGACCGGCCGCTTTATAGCATGTTCCATGAATTAACATATTCAAACCGTATTTTTTAACAGTTATCACTTTAATTCTAGAAATAGAAAGCTTGCGAATATCTTGATACGTGTAGAAATACATAATGCGAATGTTTCAGTAGCTGCAAGCTTTTCAACACTTGTCTTCTTTTGAATTCTTTTAAATTTACTGAAGAAGCGAACGAGAGTTGTTGGGTTTCCCTTCGGTTTGTTTATATTCTCGCACAATGACGCATTGTAAAAATGCACGGGCTAAAGGCTTACAAAAGGCTAACAACTTTGGAGGGATTGCATGCAGGCCTGGTCGCAAATACTTTACCTAGATACTAGTAATACAATGGTTTCTCGTGACATACCGTGGAATATCCCACGAGTCACTTGTAGTTTCTAGTATACACACGAGCCTTTATAGGTGAGTGTGTATACAAAGAAAATACAAGTGATGAGTGGGATATCCACGGTATGCCACGAGAAACCATTGTATAACCATTTTATCCCACACTATAGAAAATACAAATGCGTTGATTCGACCCGCAGTGCATGCTGGGAAGGAAGAATGAAATACCGACGAATATACAACAGCTTTCCTGCTTTCTGATTGGCTGTATATTCTATGGTGTGAGATAAAAATAGATATCACTCCGGGAATTTTCAACCAGCAGAAAGGCAAGTCTTCAATGAAAATGTATATGAGTGGTTTAAGATGGGGGAAAAAGCTTGCAGCTGAGCTGAGGAAAAATATTAGCCAATAAGAACCTAAAAAATGTGCAAAACTGAAGATTCATTATAAGTAGTCCAGTGACTGGAGAAACGGTTATTTCTTAGTTTCATTTTTTCACTCAATAATGAAAATCATAATATTAAATCATACAGTTTTGCATAGACGTCATTTTCACAATACCTTTTCAGAACTTCTCACAAAAAAAAAAAAAAAAAAAAAAAAAATTAAATAGCCTGATTTTGAAAACTATATATATATTTTTTATGTCTAACGTTATTCCCAAAATAAAGACAAAATGCTAGAAATACAGATAAATATTATCGTTTGAAGTTGCGAGAAATGAAACAAAACACTGAAATCACACGAGGACTGAAGAAACTATGTTAAAAGGCAAAGTATTGTCTAAAGAAAAGTTTGTGTTTTAAAGCAGACTCACACCTTTGACTTGAAGGAATAAGAAAAGCAAGAAAACTATAATTAGAAGAATAACGAATTTACTCTGTTAATTAGCCTGACAGAAAGTCTGTTGTGTCGTTTTACAATATATTCTTGGAGCAGCGTCAAACATAGTAGTATTTATCATTAAATATTAATATATTATCTTCACTTTAGAAATCAATATTTCGGTGCTTTACAATATATTCTTGGAACAACGTCAAACATAGTAGTATTTATCATTAAATATTAATATATTATCTTCACTTTAGAAATCAATATTTCGGTGCTTTACACGAACTGTAAAAGTTCTCACTAACTAAAATGTCGAATGCATATCTATTTTTCTTCAACTTGGTTTTCTTATTCCTTCAAGTCAAAGGTGAGTTTGCTTTAAGTTTAATTTCGTATGTTTCTCGCCAGACACAAACTTTTCTTTAGAAAATACTTTGGTTTCAGCTTAGATTCTTCAGTCCTCGCGTGATATCGATTTCAAAATGTTTTGATGCAACTCTCGCAACTTTATACGATATTATTTATCTGTATCTCAAACACTAGGACTAGAAAATGTTCAAGAAAATTAGATCCATTTTAGTCTTTAATTTCGCACTTTTCTAAGTCTTACTTAGAAAAAAAAAATGTTTAAATTGTGAGTTGAAAGATGTATAGCGTTAGTGAGGTTGTCAACGTGTCTTGTATCTTGCTTTAGCTTTCTATATTATTTTCCTTGGTTCCTTGGTTCCTTGGTTCCTTTGTTCCTTGGTTCCTTGGTTCCTTGGTTCCTTGGTTCCTTGGTTCCTTGGTTCCTTGGTTCCTTGGTTCCTTGGTGCCTTGGTTCCTTGGTTCCTTGGTTCCTTGGTTACTTGCTTCCTTGCTTCCTTGCTTCCTTGCTTCCTTGCTTCCTTGCTTCCTTGCTTCCTTGCTTCCTTGCTTCCTTGCTTCCTTGCTTCCTTGCTTCCTTGCTTCCTTGCTTCCTTGCTTCCTTGCTTCCTAGCTCAATAACAATCCATCTTTCACTAAGAAATAATTTGACCAGAGTTATTCCTACAATTCATTGGCCTGGCTCCAACTAATACAACAGTGAAATAATCAATCACCGTTGCAGCAGTTTTTCCAACGGAATTCAATGATTTTCCCACAAACATCTACACAGTATCTGTTTTAAAAAGAACTACAAGGATTACGAGGCAATTTTCTTTTATCTTCACAGGACAGCAAACAATTGAAACAATTCATGTAATCGATTTTCAGCGATCAGAGTTTTCAATTCCGAGATATTCTAGCAAATTTATTGAGCTTGTGGGATATAGCAACAGTACTAAAGAGCATCAGAACCGTGAATTTTCACTTGATATTTTGAGATAAAAAAAAGCTTGCAGTTCTCACGAACTTTTGCATAAATATTCTTTATTATGTTTTTAAGCAACGTTTTTCTGTTTCAAAAAAGTCTCAGTTTTCAACCTATTGTCTTATTATCTCTATTCTAAACGATTCTATGGTGTCTTTGAAACAGCTTCTTTTGTTCTTTTTCCTTCACAGTTGGAAATTAAAAAACGCTGCATTTACGGTTCTAACAGAGGGATAACACTATTTACATAGCGTAACTTCATGCTTCAACACTTTTATACCATAAGAAATAATACCTAATAATTCCCATGTCAGATATCAGGCTATTTCACGGTTTTTGGCGGCCATTTTGACTTCCCGTAACTCCGCTCAATTTTATCGGATTTTCAAAATTTAATTATTAATAACCAGCAGGCATGTACAGACAGCAGCAGTCGGACTGAAATAGACCAATTTTAGCTACTATTTAAGAGTCAATCTAAGTTCTTTTCTATAATTTCCATAACGTTAACTCATGTGCAGACCGCTTTATTTCTTTTTTTAAATCTTATTTTCTCGATTTGTAGCTTCCCAATACAGTATGTTTCCCAGTTTCGTGACACTTCAGGTTGTGAATACTATAACTTCTCTACGGAAAAAGATAATTCTATAAAATGTTGTCACATAAAGGCAAATTTAACATTATGATGTAGATATTTTCTTCGAATTGTTTATTTGAAACATAAGGAATATTTCGACGGCCACTTAAGTGCCCAGTTTCGTGACAGCTGGGCCAGTTTCGAGACACGTTGTAAAATGCATTGTTTTCAAAGTAGTTCACACCAAAATTCGATAAAACAAATCAAAAACATATTTTCTTACCTTTAACTTTATTTTGTTGTGAAATTTGAAGTACTAATCTTAAGTTGTTTCGTTGAGAATAAGCAACTTTAATTCCTAGTTTTCGAGCGCAGGGCAATTCACTGCGCAGTGAATATCAAAGATTTTCGTCGAGACAACTCCACTCACTTGACAAACACGTTCTTTAAAAAGATCGCCAAAACATTTATTCCGAAGTTGAATGTTCGGCTTTCTTTCGGTTCTCTTTGTTTTCCGAAATATTACAGCCAAAACCGTTGTATCGCGCGGACTGATTTCAAATTCTTCACTCGGATTGGGTTTTTCCTAGCCGTCAATCATTATGCAAATTAGAGGTTGAACAAGCTTGCTCGATTGCTTGCACAGATTCCGCCATTAAAGTGTGTTTCAAATTCAAATTTTTCTAGATAATCTAAGACGAATCGACGATATTTCTATAAAAAATATCTTCGTAAGATCGAGCCCATGAATATTCTTAGGAAATAAGCATTATATTCCTGCATGAGGCTGAAAAACCTTGATGAAAACTCCAACATCGAAACATCAAGAACATGTGTCTCTTGACCATACATAGAACTCGTGCTAAACGGTGGAAATCAGATTGTAAATATAATAATTGAAACTCCACAATAATGATATTTAACCTTCTGTTATATTACTAATCTTCTCAAAGCCCTAGAATCTCCATAAATAGACGTCCATTGTGAACTCGTTACTCGGTTTGAAATGCAAAACAACAGCCCTACGATCGTAATCTGTAAATAAATTTATTGCTCTTACAGCTGTTATATGGAAACCAGCTGAGGCTCGGTATTACTAGCTATACGAACCAGTTTCTGAATTGCAAAAATCTATCTTTAAAAAGAAATTTTTGAAGATTTTAAGCAAAATATTCTACCTTGTCTACTAGTGCACAGCTCGAGATTCTCACGGGAGACCATTACTATTATATCATCATTGAGTCAGTTTCTTTTGTTCACTGGCGGTCTTTATCCTTCATATTCACCCAACTGTCTTAAAGTCGGGGGCGGCTTTGAATATTTTCAGGGGAGTGCGGGGCTGATTAAACAAAGGAATATCCAGGTTGATATCTAGATATCAACCTCCTTAGGAGGTTGATATCTAGATATCAACCTGGACATTTTTTGTTTACTAATCAGCCCCGCACTCCCCTGAAAATATTCAAAGCCGTGCTTACAGGATTAATGAATACTACAGTAAACAATAAAATACATAATATAAATATGTACAAATTTATTTTTGTAATAAAATCATGCACGAAATATAAACTTTTTCTCTCAAATCAAAATAAACTGTTACTGAAAACGAAGGGAAAAAATAATAAACTAATATAAATCACAACATTTCTGAACAAGGAAAATATCAAACTAAGACAATTGTTATGAACGAATTTTCAATCACTGAAATCCAATATATGCGAAACAAGAACTTTAACATTGTTCGTAATAAAGACTAAATCAGTCTAAACCATGAAAATCCAAATAACCGAAACCAAAAAATAAACGACTGTTCGTGATTGCTCGAGGAAAACGTATTAATTATTAATAATTATGTCACAGTTTTTGAACATCATAATAGTTTTACCGTCAACATCGATTTCTCTCCTTGGTCCAATTCTCTATCTGATATTGGGTTTCCAAAGCGTGAAGTGCTTGGTTCAGTTGTATCGCACTGTTTCTCTACCGTTGGTGATATGTCTTCTGAGGTATTTTGCAAGCCCAACAACTCTTCAATATTCGTGAGCTCGAAATCAGGTAAACTTCCTAAAAAGCAGTTTGGGGTAATGAATAATTCTTCTTCGCTGTCCTCCATCGTTTTTTAGTACACTTCAACTTCCCTGCTGGCCGAGGCTCAGTAAACACTGCAACGCACTGTTCTCTGAATGAAATACATCTTATTTGTTTGAACATTGCATAAGCTTGCACCAAAACAGCGTGCAAACACGTTTGAAAACCATTACTGGAGTTAATTGGCAAAATACAAGCGTGTACTAAAATAATACAAATACGTGGCTTTGTTTAGCACAATTCATTGAAATATGTAAAGGATTAGTAATCAGGAATACTTCAACTACTTAAAACAGCCATGCATCATATTTAAATGTAAACTTTGATTTGAGAAGAGAAATAAGTAAAAACTCTTAAAAATTTGTTTAAGAAACTTCCCCAATGATGATATAAGGCGGTTATATACCTTATACCTCGGTGGATATGAGATATATCAACCCTCGGCTTCGCCTCGGGTTGATATATCTCATATCCACCTCGGTAACGGTATATAATCTTTACGTACAGCATTCCATTATCATGGCAATAGCTTGAATACTTGACAGGAAAAAAGGCTGAAAAACAATTCTCCCCCTCGATTTAAAGCTTAGAACACTATCGATTATTTTTAAATGATCGAAGAAGTTTGAATTTGAAGCACTTTGTAATGGCGGAATCTGTGCAAGCAATCGCGCAAGTTTGTTCAACCTCTAATTTGCATAATGATTGACGGCTAGGAAAAACCCAATCCGAGTGAAGAATTTGAAATCATTCCGCGCGATACAACGGTTTTGGCTGTAAATAGCCGTCGCTAAAAACGAGTTTAATTTGAAAGTGTCACGAAACTGGTACTGACACGAAACTGGTACTGTCACGAAACTGGTACTGTCACGAAACTGGTACTGTCACGAAACTGGTACTGTCACGAAACTGGTACTGTCACGAAACTGGTACTGTCACGAAACTGGTACTGACACGAAACTGGTACTGTCACGAAACTGGTACTGTCACGAAACTGGTACTGACAAGAAACTGGGCAACATACTGTATCAATCATATTAAGGGTCACACAGGATAACAAAAAAAAAAAAAGGTTTTGAAACAGTTTAAATACGGAAAGTCAAAGTGATTTAGACTTCTATATATTTTGCCGAGTTTGCCCCAATTGAAAATGGCCAAAATTTTCATTTTTTTTAAATTCTGTATAAAAAAACTTTCTTAGAACATTTTGTAATAATTCCTTGCTAAAGTAGTCAGTCACCTTAACACCTGACATGAAAAATCCTCGCAGAGATACTAAAGAATAGCTGCCGTTTCTAGTGCTGGTATAAGTTATTGATTTTAACCTATTTGAATTTCTCGATTCCACTTTCATTTCTCTCTCTATTTCTCTTTTTCTTTACTCTTGTCTTGTCTTGTCTTGTCTTGTCTTGCCTTGTCTTGTCTTGTCTTGTCTTGTCTTGTCTTGTCTTGTCTTGTCTTGTCTTGTCTTGTCTTGTCTTGTCTTGTCTTGTCTTGTCTTGTCTTGTCTTGTCTTGTCTTGTCTTGTCTTGTCTTGTCTTGTCTTGTCTTGTCTTGTCTTGTCTTGTCTTGTCTTGTCTTGTCTTGTCTTGTCTTGTCTTGTCTTGTCTTGTCTTGTCTTGTCTTGTCTTGTCTTGTCTTGTCTTGTCTTGTCTTGTCTTGTCTTGTCTTGTCTTGTCTTGTCTTGTCTTGTCTTGTCTTGTCTTGTCTTGTCTTGTCTTGTCTTGTCTTGTCTTGTCTTGTCTTGTCTTGTCTTGTCTTGTCTTGTCTTGTCTTGTCTTGTCTTGTCTTGTCTTGTCTTGTCTTGTCTTGTCTTGTCTTGTCTTGTCTTGTCTTGTCTTGTCTTGTCTTGTCTTGTCTTGTCTTGTCTTGTCTTGTCTTGTCTTGTCTTGTCTTGTCTTGTCTTGTCTTGTCTTGTCTTGTCTTGTCTTGTCTTGTCTTGTCTTGTCTTGTCTTGTCTTGTCTTGTCTTGTCTTGTCTTGTCTTGTCTTGTCTTGTCTTGTCTTGTCTTGTCTTGTCTTGTCTTGTCTTGTCTTGTCTTGTCTTGTCTTGTCTTGTCTTGTCTTGTCTTGTCTTGTCTTGTCTTGTCTTGTCTTGTCTTGTCTTGTCTTGTCTTGTCTTGTCTTGTCTTGTCTTGTCTTGTCTTGTCTTGTCTTGTCTTGTCTTGTCTTGTCTTGTCTTGTCGTGTCTTGTCTTGTCTTGTCTTGTCTTGTCGTATATCACACACACATTCATTCTTCCCGTTCACAGGTGAAGGTGGCTGTAAAGACCTACAGTATCTCGCTTGTAAGGAAGACAAAGCATTGACAGGTCACGTGATCAAGACCATTCGTATGCTAGAACCAGGCCTAGAAGAGTGTCAGAACGAATGTTTCAAGGATGACAGATGTGTGTCATATAACTTGGGTCCAATATTTGGAGTCATAAGGTCCTGTGAGCTGAATGATGCAGATCACGTGGAATATCCTGATGACGTCACATCTGTTCCTGGTGCTAAATACTGTCCAATCAAGGTCAGTAGAAACTTCATTATGCGAGTACATCACCGACAGACCGACAGACCGACAGACCGACAGACCGACAGACCGACAGACCGACAGACCGACAGACCGACAGACCGACAGACCGACAGACCGACAGACCGACAGACCGACAGACCGACAGACCGACAGACCGACAGACCGACAGACCGACAGACCGACAGACCGACAGACCGACAGACCGACAGACCGACAGACCGACAGACCGACAGACCGACAGACCGACAGACCGACAGACCGACAGACCGACAGACCGACAGACCGACAGACCGACAGACCGACAGACCGACAGACCGACAGACCGACAGACCGACAGACCGACAGACCGACAGACCGACAGACCGACAGACCGACAGAGAAAATAAGCCTAATATTCATTTCCTATAATGTTTTGCCGATTTAGAATCCTTGCTCGTCAAATCCCTGCCCTAAAGATGAAATCTGCAAGCCAGACTTGAAGTCCAACACTTTTCGTTGTGGAGGTGAGCAAATAAGACTATCTTAATACAGGGGCAATGGTCAAAATAGTGGTCCAAAAAAGTTGCCCAATTTTATTGGATTAATATGTTAGGGTCTAAATGGAATGGTAGCTTTCACAGTCAATAGTTAAAGCTTTTGCCTTTTTAGGAATATTGGCTATTTTTTACACTTTACAGTTAATTATAGTACCTATATTCTTAAAGGAAAATTGACGAAGTTTTTTTATTCTTTTATTTTTGTCTTTAAGACCGAAAATCTTGCGCAGGACTCAAGCGTCTAGGACAGAACAATAATGGCGTGTACAATATCACACCAGTCCCAGGCTACACCGTGGAAGTTTACTGTGACCAAGTAACGGACGGGGGAGGCTGGACCGTAATACAGAAAAGACTTGATGGATCGGTGGATTTCTATCGTGGATGGAACGATTACAAGCGAGGTTTTGGGAACAAGAATGGAGAATACTGGCTTGGGCTGGACGCTATGCATATCTTGACAAATGTGCCGAAAAAGATCAGGATTGATCTTGAAGACTTTAATGGGGAAAAATCTTTTGCGATCTACGACATGCTCAAAGTTGGTCCAGAATCAGAGAAATACAAATTGAATGTGGGGTCTTTCAAAGAAGGTACTTAAAACTTCGATTTGTTGCATTGCAACACGCTATATTTAAGACGGACGGACGGAAGGACGGACGGACGGACGGACGGACGGACGGACGGACGGACGGACGGACGGACGGACGGACGGACGGACGGACGGACGGACGGACGGACGGACGGACGGACGGACGGACGGACGGACGGACGGACGGACGGACGGACGGACGGACGGACGGACGGACGGACGGACGGACGGACGGACGGACGGACGGACGGACGGACGGACGGACGGACGGACGGACGGACGGACGGACGGACGGACGGACGGACGGACGGACGGACGGACGGACGGACGGACGGACGGACGGACGGACGGACGGATGGACGGATGGACGGATTTTCACATCCCATTTCCTCATAGGGAATGCTGGTGACTCATTGGGCTATCACAAGTTTGAATTCACCACATATGACCGGGACAATGACAACCACCCAAGCAACTGTGCGAAAAACTACAATGGCGCTTGGTGGTTCGGGGCTTGTCATAGCGTAAGTAATTTCGCTTTTTAATTTATTCAATAACTCAAACCAAAGACTCATTTCATTGCACTTTAAACCAACCTCTGGCCTGATCTAAGTCAGGGAACGGCTAACTCAAAGATTGAACCCTGAAACAACCTCTGGGCTGATCTATGTCAGGGCATGCATAACACACAGATTGAACCCTGAAACAACCTCTGGGCTGATCTATGTCAAGGCATGACTAACTCACAGATTGAACCCTGAAACAACCTCTGGGCTGATCTAAGTCAGGGCACAGCTACCTCACAGATTGAACTCTGAAACAACCTCTGGGCTGATCTAAGTCAGGACATGGATAACTCACAGATTGAACCCTGAGACAACCTCTGGGCTGATCTAAGTCAGGGCATGGCTAACTCACAGATTGAACCCTGAGACAACCTCTGGTCTGATCTAAGTCAGGACATGGCTAACTCACAGATTGAACCCTCAGACAACCTCTGGGCTGATCTAAGTCAGGGCATGGCTAACTCACAGATTGAACCCTGAGACAACCTATGGGCTGATCTAAGTCAGGGCATGGCTAACTCAAAGATTAAATCCTGAGACAACCTCTGATCTGATCTAAGTCAGGACATGGATAACTCACAGATTGAACCCTGAGACAACCTCTGGGCTGATCTAAGTCAGGACATGGATAACTCACAGATTGAACCCTGAGACAACCTCTGGGCTGATCTAAGTCAGGGCATGGCTAACTCACAAATTGAACCTTGAAACAACCTCTGGGCTGATCTAAGTCAGTGCATGGCTAACTCACACATAGAACCCTGAAACAACCTCTGGGCTGATCTAAGTCAAGGCATGGCTAACTCACACATAGAACCCTGAAGCAACCTCTGGGCTGATCTAAGTCAGTGCATGGCTAACTCACACATAGAACCCTGAAACAACCTCTGGGCTGATCTAAGTCAAGGCATGGCTAACTCACACATAGAACCCTGAAGCAACCTCTGGTCTGATCTAAGTCAGGGCATGGCTAACTCACAGATAGAACCCTGAGACAACCTCTGCGCTGATCTAAGTCAGGGCACGGCTAACTCACAGATTGAACCTTGAGACAATTTCATCACTTTTTTTTTTACATAACTTTTTTCCGTTGGTATTTAAATTCCAGAGTCATCTTAACGGCCAATACATCGGCCCAAATGTCCTATATGCTCAAGGCATAATCTGGAAAACGTTTACTAGAAGTTATTACATATCTCTCAAGAAAGCTGAAATGAAGATTCGTCCCGTCAGCTATGAGGGTTAGCATCTGGTATTAGTCATTACGAGGTTGAGTAAGGGACTGGGAACGATTATAGAAATATTATATAATTAAAAAACAAACCCCAACACATGAAAGAAAACACTAAAATTATTAAGTTTACAAATTTTTAAGAATGTGTGGGCAAATACCGACGAATCAATTCGCTTTTTTAAAAACAAATTGAAATTAAGACATAATTTTAGACCGTACGCATACATTCTCTTTTTATTATTATTATTATTATTATTATTATTATTATTATTATTATTATTATTATTATTATTATTATTTATTTTTTCTTTTTAAAAGCTAGTCCTCAGTAATTTTTCATCCAAGCATGTTCTTAAAAGCAGTAATATTACCTGATTTTGGTATGTTTTTTTTGATGTAATTAGGATCATTCCTTACTTATCTCCTTCACAGTTCTCTGCGCCCTCTCGAAAGGTAGCCGTCCCTTTACATCAAAGAGAGATCTAGACGAACAAGGAGCTTGTAATGATAGAGACCTTTTTTAACACCTGGGACAATTATTTACACATCATTGCAAGCTCGCTGTCGCTTTTGCTTCAGCCCGGCTACCTATCAAGAGGGTGGAGGCACCCTCCCTCCCTTCCTTAACCTCGGAAAAGCTAATAAAAGAGTTCGAACACCAACAGATATAATAACTACGACCCATATCCCCTATTAGTTCTCCCAAAAAAACTAATACCATGTTACTACTACTACTACTACTACTACTACTACTAGTACTACTACTACTACTACCACTACTACTACTACTACTACTACTACTACTACTACTACTACTACTACTACTACTACTACTACTACTACTACTACTACTACTACTAATACTACTACTAGTACTGCTACTACTACTGCTACTACTACTACTACTGCTACTACTACTATTACTGCTACTACTACTACTACTAGTACTACACCACTACTACGACTACTACTACTATTACTACTACTACTACTATTATTACTACTACTACTACTACTACTTCTACTACTACTACTACTACTACTACTACTACTACTACTACTACTACTACTTCTACTTCAACGACGATTATAGACCCAATGGAAAAGGCCATAGAAAGGGAACACGTATTTTCATTGCATTTCTGGAGTCATCATAGACAGCTTTTGAAATAATAAGTCAATTAACAGTTTAAGAATGGTCTTCAGTGCGCATGCGATTTTATCTCGAATTCCTCACCTTCTTTTGTTTAAACCTTCTTTTGTTTTTTATAAAAAAAAAAGGTGAGAAATTCGGGATAAAATCGCATGCACAGTAATAACGATTCTTAAACTGTGAAATGGCTTATTGCACACAGTAGTGACTTAACAGGGCCTTTAAAACTCTGAAACTGTGGTTTCCAAATCGTTACATCGTGATTATATACGGTTGTCGTTCAGATCGATATGTGAAAATCCAAGAATAACAAATTTTGAATTTTGTCGAAATCCCACGGCGGCCCTGTTCATTCCCACTAAAAACGTTTTGAAACTTTCAGAAACGCTTCATAGCGAGGGCAATGGGACACCAGAGACTCAAAGTCTATTTTGTCAACCAATTTGGCAGCCGCGTGATAAAAACGAAAATTAAAAAAAAAAATTCGAGTTAGTCAAGAATGCCACTGTTTTTCTTGACTACAGACTCATTTACTCAGGGTTAGCCTCATTTCAGCGTCAGCTGAATATTCACAAATACCAACGATAAAGTAAAGAATGCACAACTTCAACAATACAAACACTTTGAAATTCCACTGACCTGAACTGGAACATGTGAATATAATTCTACATATAATTCGCAACTGACTAAAATCGAGGCTAACCCTGAGCAACAGACAATTAAAACTTGAATATAACGCTATATAAATAACTTGTATATCGTTTATTTATCCATTAATATCTTTCAATTTATTATTATTCCAAAAGAAAAAAAAATGAGAAAAATAACTCATCACATGCATTTTATTTAGAATTGAACTGACAAAAAAAACCTTAAAATTATTAGATGACTTAGAAATGTTAACTGAAAGTTAACGGAAATTTCAGTTATTTTGCGAAATATTATAGTCAACGCTTGGAAAATTAATAAGTAGTTAATCGACAATTGTCATGGTTTATGAATCTATATCACTGAGATTCATATCGATGGAGGAATGGATAGAAACTGGAAAATCGTGAAAAAGATGCCATCAATATCTCAATTTCCCAGGGATTGTTTTGTTCATTTGGCCAAATTTGGGCTGTACAGTAGAACCCGGTTAATACGGCTACCAAGGGGACGGGCAAAAGTGGCCTTATTTGCCGGGTAAATTTAATAGAAAATGTGTTTCGTTGGGACCTACAAAACTGTCCGTAGTAACCGGGTGGCCGTGTAAAGCGGGTTGCCGTTGACGGGGGTTCGACTGTATATATTTGTGGAGCTCAATAATATTATTCAACTTACATATACACGCTTTTCACATGACGTCAAAGCGGCTCAATTTGGAGAACAAAACAAAAGAATATCAATCTCCCGAGAATTGAAACCTATTATATTGTCCTCCAAATTTCAGCTGCATTCCGACGTGCTGAAAAGAGTGTATATTCAAAATGTCGTTCGTCAACAGTTGCCCAGTTTCCTCAGCTCCTCCAATCGATATGAAACCCGACAATGGCGAGCCCTCTGTTCTACAGGCCTTTATCTTCATTTTGATATGATTTGTTTTATTATTTATTAATTGTTTATTAATAATCATTAAATGACCTGTTAACTGTAGTAAAAAAATAAAAACATAGCGATACAGTAGAGTGTAATGCCTGTAATGCACGCTGCAATGACCCATCCTCGGGCAGCGGACGAGCTGGACTGTGCTTGATAAAAGTCCCCACTTTCATATGCTGGGTCAACCTATAAACAATGATTATAAAAAAAGAGTTCATACATAGCTAGGTAATACAAGAAAATGTAACTAGCCAATCAGCGCGAAGCTAACAAGCTCAAGTTGTTAGCATAACCCATGACGGGGAAAAATTGCGCACCAATGACTGCCTTAGTAGGGTAGGACACGGCAAATGTTTTTCGGTATAAACAAAACTGAAACTAGAATTCAAATTTTTCTCAATACAAACGCAGGATCCAGTGTTTCTAAAATACTGAAAAGTTATTATCAATAAAATTATTTTTTCTTTCAAATTCGAGAGCTAGAACGAGCTTCGAGAAAATGTTCAGGCTCCCCTTCCTTGATTTGATAATTGGATGCGGGTTTTACTTTGTCAAAGAATCTCGTGAACACGAATTTATAGGAAAACTAAAACGAAGTTTTAGCCGTAGCATCTCAATAGTAGCCATGGTAAATCATTTTGACAGGCTTTGGATTCCTCTAAGAGTTATAGCGACGCGAGTTGTGCTGCTCTAGTCGAGTAAGTTTGAGTTGCTGACAAATAATTCAGCTGATATGAATTCTCATAATACTCAATAATAAAACTGAAATGTGGAGAGTCCTATTCGACGCAACGAGTTCCCTTGGCATTTGAAGGGAACTTAACTAAATTCTAATACTAGTTACATGTTCGTATAGATGCTAAGCTTCTGTGAATATTATACGGAATGCCTTATTTTGACCGGCCGCTTTATAGCATGTTCCATGAATTAACATATTCAAACCGTATTTTTTAACAGTTATCACTTTAATTCTAGAAATAGAAAGCTTGCGAATATCTTGATACTTGTAGAAATACATAATGCGAATGTTTCAGTAGCTGCAAGCTTTTCAACACTTGTCTTCTTTTGAATTCTTTTAAATTTACTGAAGAAGCGAACGAGAGTTGTTGGGTTTCCCTTCGGTTTGTTTATATTCTCGCACAATGACGCATTGTAAAAATGCACGGGCTAAAGGCTTACAAAAGGCTAACAACTTTGGAGGGATTGCATGCAGGCCTGGTCGCAAATACTTTACCTAGCTATACTAGTAATACAATGGTTTCTCGTGACATACCGTGGAATATCCCACAAGTCACTTGTAGTTTCTAGTATACACACGAGCCTTTATAGGTGAGTGTGTATACAAGGAAAATACAAGTGATGAGTGGGATATCCACGGTATGCCACGAGAAACCATTGTATAACCATTTTTTCCCACACCATAGAAAATACAAATGCGTAGATTCCACCCGCAGTGCATGATGAGAAGGAAGAATGAAATACCGACTAATATAGAACGACTTTCCTTCTTTCTGATTGGCTGTATTTTCTATGGTGTGGGATAAAAATAGATATCCTCCCGGGAATTTTTAACCAGCAGAAAGGCAAGTATTCAATGAAAATGTATGTGAGTGGTTTAAGATGTAGGAAAAAGCTTGCGGCTGAGCTGAGGAAAAATATTAGCCAATCAGAACCCAAAAACTGTGCAAAACTGAAGATTCATTATAAGTAGTCTAGCGACTGGAGAAACGGTTATTTCTTAGTTTCATTTTTTCACTCAATAATTTCAATCATAATATTAAATCATTACAGTTTTGCATATACGTCATTTTTACAATACCTTTTCAGAACTTCTCACACACAAAAAAAATTAAATAACCTGATTTTGAAGACTATATATATATTTTTTATAAATATATTTAATGTCTAACGTTAACCCCAAAATAAAGACAAAATGCTAGAAATACAGATAAATATTATGGTTTGAAGTTGCGAATCAAATGAATCAAAACACTGGAATCACACGAGGACTTAAGAAACTATGTTAAAAGGCAAAGTATTGTCTAAAGAAAAGTTTGTGTTTTAAAGCAGACTCACACCTTTGACTTGAAGAAATAACAAAACCAAGAAAACTATTATTAGAAGAATAACAAATTTACGATGCTAATTTACCTGACAGAAAGTCTGTTGTGTCGTTTTACAATGTATTCTTGGAACAGCGTCAAACATAAGAGCATTTATCATTAAATATTGATATATTATCTTCACTTTAGAAATCAATATTTCGGTGCTTTACACGAACTGTAAAAGTTCTCACTAACTAAAATGTCGAATGCATATCTATTTTTCTTCAACTTGGTTTTCTTATTCCTTCAAGTCAAAGGTGAGTTTGCTTTAGGTTTAATTTCGTATGTTTCTGCGCCAGACACAAACTTTTCTTTAGAAAATACTTTGGTTTTAGCAGTTTGATTTCAGTCCTCGCGTGATTTCAAAATGTTTTGATGCAACTCTCGCACATTATACGATATTATTTATCTGTATCTCAAACACTAGGACTAGAAAATGTTCAAGAAAATTAGATCCATTTTTGTCTTTAATTTCGCACTTTTCTAAGTCTTACTTAGAAAAAAAAAAGTGTTTGAATTGTGAGTTGAAAGATGTATAGCGTTAGTGAGGTTGTCAACGTGTCTAGTATCTTGCTTTAGCTTTCTATATTATTATTTTTGCTTCCTTTCTTCCTTGCTTCCTTACTTCCTTGCTTCCTTGCTTCCGTGCTTCCTGCCTTAATAACAATCCATCTTTCACTTAGAAATAATTTGACCAGAGTTATTCCAACAATTCATTGGCCTGGCTCCGACTCATACAACAGCGAAATAATAAATCACCGTTGCAGCAGTTTTCCAAACGGAATTCAATGATTTTCCCACAAACAACTACACAGTATCTGTTTTAAAAAGAACTACAAGGATTACGAGGCAATTTTCTTTTATCTTCTCAGGACAGTAAACAATTGAAACAATTCATGTAATCGATTTTCAGCGATCAGAGTTTTCAATTCCGAGATATTCTATCAAATTTATTGAGCTTGTGGGATACAGCAACCGTACTAAAGAGCATCAGAACCGTGAATTTTCACTTGATTTTTTGAGATCAAAAAAAGCTTGCAGTTCTCACGAACTTTTGCATAAATATTCTTTATTATGTCTTTAAGCAACGTTCTCTATTTCCAAAAAAAATCCCAGTAATTCAATATATTGTCTTATTATCTCCATTCTAAATGATTCTATGGTGTCACAGTAAGAAATTGAAAAACACTGCACTTACGGTTCTAACAGAGGGACCAGGTGCACATTATTTACATATTGTAATTTTTCATGGTTCAACACTTTTATACCATATGAAATAATACCTAATAATTCCCATGTCAGATATTAGGCTATTTCACGGTTTTTGGCGGCCATTTTGACTTCCCGTAATTCCGCTCAATTTTGTCGGATTTTCAAAATTCAAACTTTAATAACCAGAAGTCTATATTTAAGAGTCAATCTTCTTTTCTATAATTTCCATAACGTTAACTCATGTGCAGACCGCTTTATTTTTAAGGAAAAAAAAATTATTTTCTCGATATGTAGCTTTCCAGTATCCATCATATCAAGGGTCGTAAATAACAACAGAAATAATTCTTTAAATAGTTTAAATTTTGAAAATTGAGCGGAGTTACGAGAAGTCAAAGTGATTCAGATTTCTATATATTTTGCCGAGTTTGCCCCAATTCAAAATGGACGCATTTAGTGAGTTAGCCGAAATGAGTTACAATGATAGACCTTTAGAACTATATCAGTACTAGAAACAGCACTTATACCTTAGTATCCCTACAAATATTCACTATGTTTTCATTCCATTCCTATTTCATAATAATCCTTGATAATTATCTTAAAGAATTTACGAAGTGGTCTCGTTGAATAGCAGCGTGAAAAGGACGCTGTCACAATAACGCGTGACCATTTAGATAACCGAGGGGGTATGAAAAATTGACATCCTTCCAACCCCACCACATTTGCATAGCATTACGTAACCAATATTAAACGTGATTCCATTGTTTTAGTTTAAATTAAAAAACCACAGGGATTCCACGAAAACATAAAAACACTATTTGCAGGCAAATATTTCATTTATTTCAGATGTTATGTCGGCCAAGAAAACTTAAAACTTTCTTGAAATATTTTGAGTTAGTTATTGATTTTAACCTATTTGAATTTTCGGCCGCCATTTTGGAGAAGGGTCTACCTATTCCATGCAGTGTTCGCTTACAACCAAAAGCTAGAAATGAAAAGAATATTTCGCAAAACCTTTTCAAATATTCTAAGATTATTGCTTATTCGGATTTTCTATTGAATTTCTGAATAATTTACTACCAATAGATTCAATAACTGCTTTGTATCTTTAGCAAAATATGCCGAATGTCAACATTTATGGTAAAACATCTGCGAGAAACTTAAAAATAATTTCCAAACTTCAATTCTGAAACAACCTCTGGGCTGATCTGAGTCACCGCACAGCTAACTCACAGATCAGAACCCTGGAACAACCTCGGGGCTGATCTAAGTCAGGGCATGAGTAACTCCAGATAGAACCCTGGAACAACCTCTGGGCTGATCTAAGTCAGGGCATTGCTAACTCACAGATCGATCCCTGAAACAACCTCTGGGCTGATCTAAGTCATGACATGGTCAACTCACAGATCGACTTGAATTGAGCGTGTTGCATGTATTTTATGTAAGGAGGAAAATCGGAGAACTTGGTGAAAAACCCTCGAATCATGATCAAGGAATCGCGTTGCGTTGCGTTGCGTTGCGTTGCGTTGCGTTGCGTTGCGTTGCGTTGTCTTGTCTTGTCTTGTCTTGTCTTGTCTTGTCTTGTCTTGTCTTGTCTTGTCTTGTCTTGTCTTGTCTTGTCTTGTCTTGTCTTGTCTTGTCTTGTCTTGTCTTGTCTTGTCTTGTCTTGTCTTGTCTTGTCTTGTCTTGTCTTGTCTTGTCTTGTCTTGTCTTGTCTTGTCTTGTCTTGTCTTGTCTTGTCTTGTCTTGTCTTGTCTTGTCTTGTCTTGTCTTGTCTTGTCTTGTCTTGTCTTGTCTTGTCTTGTCTTGTCTTGTCTTGTCTTGTCTTGTCTTGTCTTGTCTTGTCTTGTCTTGTCTTGTCTTGTCTTGTCTTGTCTTGTCTTGTCTTGTCTTGTCTTGTCGTATATCACACACACATTCATTCTTCCCGTTCACAGGTGAAGGTGGCTGTAAAGACCTACAGTATCTCGCTTGTAAGGAAGACAAAGCATTGACAGGTCACGTGATCAAGACCATTCGTATGCTAGAACCAGGCCTAGAAGAGTGTCAGAACCAATGTTTCAAGGATGACAGATGTGTGTCATATAACTTGGGTCCAATATTTGGAGTCATAAGGTCCTGTGAGCTGAATGATGCAGATCACGTGGAATATCCTGATAACGTCACATCTGTTCCTGGTGCTAAATATTGTCCAATCAAGGTCAGTAGAAACTTCATTATGCGAGTACTTCACCGACAGACCGACAGACCGATAGACCGACAGACCGACAGACCGACAGATCGACAGACCGACAGACGGACAGACCGACAGACCGACAGACCGACAGACCGACAGACCGACAGACCGACAGACCGACAGACCGACAGACCGACAGACCGACAGACCGACAGACCGACAGACCGACAGACCGACAGACCGACAGACCGACAGACCGACAGACCGACAGACCGACAGACCGACAGACCGACAGACCGACAGACTGCAGAGAAAATAAGCCTAATATTCATTTCCTATAATGTTTTGCCGATTTAGAATCCTTGCTCGTCAAATCCCTGCCCTAAAGATGAAATCTGCAAGCCAGACTTGAAGTTCAACACTTTTCGTTGTGGAGGTGAGCAAATAAGACTATCTTAATACAGGGGCAATGGTCAAAACAGTGGTCCAAAAATGTTGCCCAATTTTATTGGTTTAAGAGGTTAGGGTCTAAATGGGATGGTAGCTTTTACAGTCAATAGTTAAAGCTTTTGTCCTTTCTAGGGATAACGGCTATTTTTACACTTTACGGTTAACAAAAATCTTAGGGAGATCTTAACAACTAATTTCCATTATATTGTTTTAAATGATAAACACTAATTTCCATTGTCTTAAAAAGAGTGAATGATTAATATTCATTGTTGAAAAAACACATTATGTGCATTCTGGGATGAATGCATAACATTGCATTGATCAGTTTTGAGAAGAGATTTCGACAAAAACAAGTCTTACAAACCATGACTATTAAAAATAAGGTTTTAAATTTATTTTGGTTTTATACTGCTAACGCTTAATTTTTTCCCATTTTTACGCCTAATGGCTACATTCTGGGCCGTTTTACGACTAACCGTTAATCCCATTGAGACTTGGAGGTGGGTTCTGTCAAATACCTATATTTTTAAAGGAAAATTGACGAAGTATTTTTTTTATTTTTCTCTTTAAGACCGAAAATCTTGCGCAGGACTCAAGCGTCTAGGACAGAACAATAATGGCGTGTACAATATCACACCAGTCCCAGGCTACACCGTCGAAGTCTACTGTGACCAAGTAACGGACGGAGGAGGCTGGACCGTGATACAGAAAAGACTTAATGGATCGGTGGATTTCTATCGTGGATGGAACGATTACAAGCGAGGTTTTGGGAACAAGAATGGAGAATACTGGCTTGGGCTGGATGCTATTCATATCTTGACAAATAATGTGCCTAACAAGATCAGGATTGATCTTGAAGACTTCAATGGGAAAAAGTCTTATGCGATCTACGACCAGTTCAAACTTGGACAAGAATCAGAGAAATACAAATTGATTCTAGGGTCTTTCAAAGAAGGTAGTTAAAACTTCGATTTGTAGTCATTGCAACACGCTATATTTAAGAAAAGGAAAATAGATGTTTAGAAGGACAGAAGTGGAGAAAGAATTAAGAAGGATGAGACTGATGAGACGAAGGGACGAGTGGAAGAATGGATGGATGGATGGATGGATGAATGGATGGATGGATGGATGGATGAATGGATGGATGGATGAATGGATGGATGGATGAATGGATGGATGGATGGATGAATGGGTGGATGGATGAATGGGTGGATGGATGAATGGATGGATGGATTAATGGATGGATGGATGGATGGATGAATGGATGGATGGATGGATGGATGGATGGATGGATGGATGGATGGATGGATGGATGGATGGATGGATGGATGAATAATTGGATGGATGAATGGATGGATGGATGAATGGATGGATGGATGGATGGATGGATGGATGGATGGATGGATGGGGGATGGATGGATGGATGGATGGATGGATGGATGGATGGATGGATATGGATGCATGGATGGATGGATGGATTTTCACATTTCAATTCATTATAGGTAATGCTGGTGACTCATTGGACAATCAAAGGGGGTTTGAATTCAGCACATATGACCGGGACAATGACATTTCCCCAACAAACTGTGCGCAATCTTTTAGTGGGGCTTGGTGGTTCAGGAATTGTCATTATGTAAGTAATGTGGAATAAAATTCTAATTTCGCATTTTAATTTATTCAATAACTCAAACCAAAAGCTCATTTCATTGCGCTATAAACCAACCTTTAGGCTGTTCTAAGTCAGGGCATTGCTAACTCACACATCGAACCTTGAAACAACCTCTGGGCCGATCTAAGTCAAGGCATGGTTAACTCACAGATAGAACCCTGTAACAACCTCTGGGCTGATCTAAGTCAGGGCATGTCTAACTCACAGATAGAACCCTGAGACAACCTCTGGGCTGATCTAAGTCAGGGCATGGCTAACTCACAGATAGAACCCTGAAACAACCACTGGGCTGATCTAAGTCAGGGCATGTCTAACTCACAGATAGAACCCTGAGACAACCTCTGGGCTGATCTAAGTCAGGGCATGTCTAACTCACAGATAGAACCCTGAGACAACCTCTGGGCTGATCTAAGTCAGGTCATGTCTAACTCACAGATAGAACCCTGAGACAACCTGTGGGCTGATCTAAGTCAGGGCATGTCTAACTCACAGATAGAACCCTGAGACAACCTCTGGGCTGATCTAAGTCAGGGCATGGCTAACTCACAGATTGAACCCTGAAACAACCTCTGGTCTGATTTAAGTCAGGGCACGGCTAACTCACAGATTGAACCCTGAGACAATCTCATCACTTTTTTTACCTAACTTTTTTCCGTTGATATTTAAATTCCAGAGTCATCTCAACGGCCAATACCTCGTCTCAAATGTCCCACGTGCTCAAGGCATAAACTGGTACACATTTTCTACTGATTTCAGATCTCTCAAGAAAGCAGAAATGAAGATTCGTCCTGGCAACTAAGAGGGTTAGAATCTGGTATTAGTCATTCCGAGGTTGAGTAAGGGACTGGGAACGATTGTAGAGATATTCATTTACTTAAAAAAACAAACCCCAACACATGAACGAAAACACTAAAATTATTAAGCTTACCAAATTTTAAGAATGTTTGGGCAAATACCGACGAATCAATACGATTTTTTTTAAACCCGATTGAAATTAAGACAAAATTTTTGCCCATACGTATACATTCTCTTTTTTCTTTTTTCTTTTTTAATTTTTAAAAGCTGGTGCTCAGTATTTTTTCATCCAAGCATGTTCTTAAAAGCAGTAATATTACCTGATTTTGGTATGTTTTATTTTGGTGTAATTAGGATCATTCCTTACTTATCTCCTTCACAGTTCTCTGCGCCCTCTCGAAAGGTAGACGGGCCTTTACATCAAAGAGAGATCTAGACGAACAAAGAGCTTGTAATGATAGAGACCTTTTTTAACACCTGAGACAATTATTTACACATCTCTATCATTGGAAGCTCGCTATCCCTTTCGCTTCAGCCCGGCTACCTTTTAAGAGGGTGCAGGCACCTGTGCAGCTGAGGGACAATTAGATATATATTTGCACTAGGCCCCAGTCCCTTCCTCAACCTCGGAACAGCTAAAAAAAGTTCGAAGACCAACAGAAATAATAACTACGAACCATATCCCCTATTAGTTCTCCCAAAAAAACTAATACCATGTTACTACTACTACTACTACTACTACTACTACTACTACTACTACTACTACTACTACTACTACTACTACTACTACTACTACTACTACCACTACTACTACTACCACTACTACTACTACCACTACTACTACTACTACTACTACTACTACTACTACTACCACTACTACTACTACTACTACTACTACCACTACTACTACTACTACTACTACTACTACTACTACTACTACTACTACTACTACTATTACTATTACTACTTCTACTTCAACGACGATTATAGACCCAATGGAAAAGGCCATAGAAAGGGAACACGTATTTTCATTGCATTACTGGAGTCATCATAGCCAGCTTTTGAAATAATAAGTCAATTCACAGTTTCAGAATCGTTTTCAGTGCGCATGCGATTTTATCCCGAATTCCTCACATTGTTTTGTTTAATTAAAAAACAAAAGAAGGTTTAAACAAGAGAAGGTGAGAAATTCGGGATAAAATCGCATGCGCACTGATAACGATTCTTAAACTGTGAATTGGCTTATTGCACACAGTAGTGCTTTAACAGAGCTTTAAAACTATGGTTTCCAAATCGTTACATCGTATATACGGTTATCGTTCAGTTTGATATGTGAAAATCCAAGAATAACAAAAATTTTTAATTTTGTCGAACTTGGTTTTTATCACACGGCGACCCTGTTCATTCCCAAGCAAGCTAAAATAGTTTTGGAATTTTCTGAAACGCTTCATAGCGAGGGCAATGGGACACCAGAGACTCAAAGTCTATTTTGTCAACCAATTTGGCTGCCGCGTGATAAAAACGAAAATTAAAAAAAAAAAATCGAGTTAGTCAAGAATGCCACTGTTTTTCTTGACTACAGACTCATGTACTCAGAGTTAGCCTCATTTCAGCGTCAGCTGAATATTCACAATTAGAAAAAACCTACTAATGGTCTATCACCAATCGAGCCCTGTGATTGGCTGAGCTACTAGGGGTCTATTAGTGATAGACCTCTAGTAGCGAAAAGCGCCGGTTTTGAAAACCAAAAAATATATATTTAAAACAAAATCCAAAACTTTTTGCATCCTTTTATTGGACCGATTAGTAGGTTTTTACTAAAACAATTAGACCTCTCGCCCTCATGGCCTACGAATCAATAGCCCATTCGGCCTTCGGCGTCATGGGCTATTGACTCGTAGACCATTCGGACTCGAGGACTAATTGTTAAATACCAACGATAAAGTAAAGAATGCACAACTTCAACAATACAAACACTTTGAAATTCCACGGAACTTCACTGGAATATGTGAATATAATTCTACATATAATTCGCAACTGATTAAAATCAAGGCTAACCCTGAGCAACAGACAATTAAAACTTGAATATAACGCTATATAAATAACTTATATATCGTTTATTTATCCATTAATATCTTTCAAATTATTATTATTTAAAAAGAAGAAAAAATGAGAAAAATAACTCATCACATGCATTTTATTTAGAATTAGTGCAAAAAAAAATGTCGTTTTCTTTTTTCAAATTACTTAATTAACAATGGAAGTTCTCGCTAAAGCATGCAAAAACGACCAAAAGTTTCAAATCATCATTTGCACATAAATATTTTTAAAAAAGTTGTCGCAGCCAAAAATTGTCAGAATCGAATTTTGTCGGTGTCAAATCATGGAATAGCTTTAAGCTTTAGGAGACAGATTGTCCCAAGAACCAAGAATGGCTTATTATTCTCGACAAGAAAGCGAAAGTTAGGCCCGGTTTAGACTTCGAATTCCAAATCTGCCAAATGTAATGGAAATGAGCAAAACCTATTGTTTCAATTCATTTGCTTTAGATTCGACACGTGAAATTCGACGTCTAAACTGGGCCATAAGCCTGGTTCACACTAGCGACACAAGCATAACCATAACGACAACCTGAGCGGAAGTCATCTTCAGAGTCAGAGTTAATATTAACTCTATTAACTCTGTCAGAGTACAGTGGTGAATGAAAGACATCTACTGACATCATACCATCTACGGTCTTTCGTTCACCACTGTAATCTGAAGATGACTTCCGCTCAGGTTGTCGAAACGTCAGTCTCTACCAACAACAGTCTTTCTCAAGACTACACTCACCCGGACGATCACATTACTGAAAGTTAACTGAAAGTTCAGTTATTTTGTGAAATATTATAGTCAACCATTTGACAATTCAACTAGTAGTTAATCGACAAATGTTATGGTTTATGAATTTATATCGCTGAGATTCATATCGATGGAAGAATGGATAGAAACTGAAAAATCGTGAAAACGATGCCATCATTCTTTCCATTTCCCAGTGATTTATTTGTTCATTTGGCCAAATTTGGGCTGTACGATAGAACCCGGTTGATACGGCCACCAAAGGTGTGGTCCAAAGTGATCTTATTTGCCGGGTAAATTTAATAGAAAATGTGTTTCGTTGGGACCTACAAAACTGTCCTTAGTATCCGGTTGGCTGTGTAAAGCGGGTTGCCGTAGAGGGGGTTCGACTATATATATTTGTGGAGCTCAACATTATTATTCAACTTACATATATACCCTTTTCACATGACGTCAAAGCAGCTCAATTTGGAGGATAAAACAAAAGAATATCAATCTCCTGAGAATTGAAACCTATTATTTTGTCCTCCAAATTTCAGCTGCATTCCGACGTGCTGAAAAGATTGTATATTCAAAATGTCGTTCGTCAACAGTTTTCCTGTTTCCTCAGCTCCTCCAATCGATATGAAACCCGACAATGGCGAGCCCTCTGTTCTACAGGCCTTTATCTTCATTTTGATATGATTTGTTTTATTATTTATTAATTGTTTATTAATAATCATTAAATGACCTGTTAACTGTAGTAAAAAATAAAAACATAGCGATACAGTAGAGTGTAATGCCTGTAATGCACGCTGCAATGACCCATCCTCGGGCAGCGGACGAGCTGGACTGTGCTTGAAAAAAGTCCCCACTTTCATATGCTGGGTCAACCTATAAAAAATGATTATAAAAAAAAGAGTTCATACATACTAGTAATACAATGGTTTCTCGTGACATACCGTGGAATATCCCACGAGTCACTTGTAGTTTCTGGTATACACACGAGCCTTTAGGTGAGTCAGTGTATACAAAGAAAATACAAGTGATGAGTGGGATATCCACGGTATGCCACGAGAAACCATTGTATAACCATCTTATCCCACACCATAGAAAATACAAATGCATAGATTCAACCCGCAGTGCATGATGGGAAGGAAGAATGAAATACCGACGAATATACAACGACTTTCCTGCTTTCTGATTGGCTGTATTTTCTATGGGGTGGGATAAAAATAGATATCATTCCGGGAATTTTTAACCAGCAGAAAGGCAAGTCTTCAATGAAAATGTATATGAGTGGTTTAAGATGAGGGGAAAGGCTTGCAGCTGAGCTGAGGAAAATTATTAGCCAATCAGAACCGAAAAAAGGTGCAAAACTGGAGTTTAATTATAAGTATCCCGGCGACTAGGGAAATGGTTATTTCTTAGTTATATTTTTTCATATTAAATATAAAAAAGACAATTTTTGCAGGCTTCATGGCATCACAGTTTTGCATAGACGTCACTTTTACAATACCTTTTGAGATCAGTTGGTGGTAATGAGATTTAGAAAAATATTATTTGAAAACAAAGATTACTTGTGCTGTCGTTACCTGAGATGCGTATACTATTGCTGGAATGCCAAATGGAAAGAAGCAGAATACTGTGGCAAGGATCGCCAATATCATGTAGCTGTCTGGCTTGATATTCCCTGGTTGGACAATAACTGGCTGTAAAGAAGAAGAAAAAAGAATCAGGATCGTAGTAGTAGTAGTAGTAGCAGCAGCAGCAGCAGCAGCAGCAGTAGTATCGGCAGAAGTTTTAACTTTTTGGAGGATGGAATAATTTCAATAATAAAAACCGCGCGAAAAGCTTGCCTTACCTGAGGTGCCCCGACAATCACAGTAGGCTGATTAGTAAAAGGCTGGTAACCAGGCAGGTATCCCTCACCAGGGATGGGTTGGTTGGGCTGATTTGTCTGTTGTATGACAATGGTTGGCTGTTGATTAAGCTGTCGATTTCTCCTCGCGGCTTGAGCAGCTCCTGATATTGCCAGACTTGTACAAAGCCGTGCGATGTGATGTAAAGGCATGATGAAGCAGTTTTACACTGTAAGTAAATTACATTTTAGACATTTATCATTATCAGGGAAACATTCTATTGTGAGCGATGAAATTTGAGTCCACGAGCATGCACGCGCTCAAAACAACGCTGAGTCGCCATAGCAACAATCAAAGATGAATTAAGTAAACATCAATATTTATATATTTACTTTAAGATAGCAAAACCCTCAACATTTTTTCATAGTGAAAGCCGGTAGTGAACAATTTTTGACATCCGTTTTAAACAAAAATTACCGAGCGCACTAAATATAATAATTACTCTAACTCTAACTACACTTTTCGATAATTTCCAAATACAATAATATATGTTTGTGAAAAGATGTATAACTTAGGTTTCCTGAAAAAAAATTACGGATGCTTGATTATCGTTGACGTTATAATTTTTTTCTTCATAGGAAATAAAGGTATGACGAGGAAAAATGCTATCTGGTTCTTATTCAGAGGATACGTTGCTTTATTTATTTATTTATTTTTTTTTTTCAGAACAGAAATCGTCATAAAAGTACACTGTAATCAGGGAGGTGACCTCCTGCTACTGAATTCATTCAAACATCATTTGTTTAAAAAAACAATAGTACCGGTTGATCTTCGACAAAACCAAAAACAAGGAAAAAAAGAAAAAAAAGAAATAAAAAATACTGTGCAAATCGCAGGAAGAACTCCTAGTATAAAAGAGTATTATTGAAAAATATGATAAGAGGAAGAAGTTTAAGGGTCATTTTTTGAGTATTTAAGCCATTGATAAATGATCGCTTCATTTTTTGTCATTACGGAAATAACAAAAAAATATTTGAGCCGAAAGTCAAAAAATCTAATTTATTATCAAATGCTTAATTCTACTTTTGTTTAGAAATTTAATATAAAGAATTTTATTAAAAATATTTGATGAAGTTAATTGAATTACCCTCCTTATATCTACATATTTCTTAGCGTGACCTGAGCGGTGATTTCAACAATTTCAGCGATCAGATTTTATTAGAATCTCGATCACAAGTGTAAAAACCGAGCGATTGTATTGCAAACTGGCTGCGATATTTCTTAAGGCCTGTTTATACTAGCAATTTTGTCGCTTGACTTGTGTGGCGATATCAACTGCGATTGTAAACAGTGGGCAATTTTATGGCGATGTAATTACGACAACTATCCTTGGCAATTATCATAGCTCGCTTAGACGATCAGCAAGTTTTCCTTGAACTTTTTTTACTCACAAGGTTTCCTTGTTCGTGTAGATGATAAACAAGCTTAACTTTCAATGACAAGTTGTGAACAGTGAAGTAGCAGGCTGGGAGCTATTGTTATTAATATTCCTTGCCACATTTTCCTTGTCCGTCTGCACGAGCAAATGTTATCCTTGACAATTTTTCCTGGTTAACTGAGTTGATTTGAGATTGCGACAAGAGCTTCATTGAAATCACCGCTCAAGTCACGCGAGTGTACACGGGCCTTAATTTATACACTAGACAATTTTGTTTTCATTTCAAATAAAGTAACTATCCAAGAAAATATGTATCAAAAATCCAAAATGCATCGCATTGGGCATTTATGTTTTGAATCTATTCCGGCGTATTTTCGTATAAAAATAATAAATTATTGATTTATTTATGAAAACATTATATTATGATAAATTATCATGTAGTTTGAAATAGTAGCACTCCACATACTGGTCATTCAATATATTTATGAATAATTTTTTATCTTACGAAAATTAATAAAAAATAAGGCTCAATATGAGCAAAAACCCTGAAATATAGGAACTTAATTCAAAAAGTTATGCGTTCGAAAGAGAATTTTTCAAACGATTTTTCAGAACATTCGCTATAAAAGTCTTCAAACTGAAAAGTCTGTTTACTAAAAGCCATGTGGTAGCGCTTTGTTCAGTTGAAACCATTTTAACAAGTAGACACTATATTATATCGTTATAGAACATCTGAAAAGTTACTTCTAAGCCTTGTAAACACATCAAATATTCCTCCTTGCCTTCTTAGCTTGGCTTCTCAATTTTTTTCTCTTTTCGAATTCAAAATATATGTTAATGAAGGCCATCTTAAGCATTGCTTTATAAACATTTCAAATACTAGATTTTCGAAGCTGTTACCTACACTTCTTTCGCCAATTTCAGCTCAAAACTTTGATTCAACTTTCTAATTAATCTTTGTACATTGTCTTTGAGACACAAAAGTCAATATATTGTTGTTCTGAAAGGTAAAATCTTCGATACAAATCTACGATATTTCAACAATAACATTTAAGTAAATGATAAACTAATGTCATGGAGTATATTTATAAGAAGAAGAAAATATATACCATTAACTTATTGATAATGTTCAAATGCATATTTAAGTATTCTGCTTATTAAAGTACTATACATGCTGGATTTTTTTCGGCTAGTTTTATGTAAACACCAGCGACACTCATTCAACTCAAATAAGCCAGTTAATCTCACTCGCCTAACAGTTCTAAGCTAAACGTATCCTTAGCACGTAAAATATTTCTTGTATCGATTGATACATTTTGAATACCTTTTTTTCTTTGAAGTTGGAACGTTTTTACTGCTCTTTGCCACAATCTCTTGCTAGAATTTCCGCTTTGAGACTATATTGTTTTTCATTTAGAACTACAGACGGTATAATGAGATTTATTGACGTCAGTCAGACAAGGCTGTTTCGCTTGATTTGACTGGAAAGACTTCCTGTCTTGTGAGAGATTTTTGAAACCGTAAAGAAAAGTCTAGAATAGGGAAAAAATATATCTGAGGAAGACGAACAATGGTGAATCGAAAGAGACAGAATTCGACGATTATAATAGAATAGGCGATTTGCACTAACATATCACGTGACTCTACCCCCTTAAGAGGAGCAGCTGTGTCACAATGACTAACAGAAACGAAAAGAGCACTTTCGCATGTGTAGGGAGGCAGAGTTTCAGCTTTTAACAAGCGGAAAAGGAAATAAAGATTTAAATATATTATTGAAATTGAATATTTTATAAGGATTTGTAAGGGAAAATACATTGGATGGTAAGAGCTAGTAAATATTATGAGCTGAAACCTCGTTTCCTATACTACTACAAACGAAAAGTGCTCTTTTCATTTCTATTGTTCATTTTGACACAGGTGCTCGTCTTAAAGAGGTTAGAGCCTTTTAGTGCAAGTCGTCTATTCTTATGAGATGCAATGGATTCAGCTGATTGATATAGTCAAGCAATCAGGAAACTGATCGTACTTACCAGGACCCTTTTCCTTATTGGACAATAACACAATCAAAGACTTCAAGATGCTAATAAATCAAATCAAATCAAAAAAATACTACAACGGTCTATAAGGTCAAGAAGGCTAATTAAATGCTGCTATAAAGAAAAGAAAAGAAAAAGAAAAGAAAAGAAAAGAAAAGAAAAGAAAAGAAAAGAAAAGAAAAGAAAAGAAAAGAAAAGAAAAGAAAAGAAAAGAAAAGAAAAGAAAAGAAAAGGTGAAAACTGAGTAACCTCGTAACCAGAGAATGACACCACGCATGCGCCACGTAGGCTTGTAATGAGATTCATGAAATTTATTCAGCTGTTTGATACCAAGCAATAGAATATAACACAATAATTGATAAATAATACAATATTAAAAACAAAAAAAATAAAAAATATTTGGCAATGTTTCATTAATAACCTGACAAACGTTTTTAATAGATTGAAATTAAAAATGGATATCTTAAAACCAATTTGAGAGATGTTCATATGAAATCCTTACAGTTAAGTGCAGGCCCGTAACCAGGGGGGGAGCACAGGGTGCACGTGCACCCCCCTATCAGACCAAAAGGTCCGCTTTTTATCAACATTTGTTTGTTAAATACAGATTTAATGTAAATCAAAAACTTAAACCACTATCATTTGTTTCTTTTTTCCAATAATGTGTTGGGTTACCTGTGGTACACTACACTTAGGTCCATTTTTACTTGATGTGCAACCCCCCCCCCCTCCCCCCCACCCCGGTAAATGTTCTGGTTACGGCCCTGAAGTGCGTGTTTTTAATTAATAAATCAGTCCTCTAGTCCAGGAAATATCGTGGTTCTATCTGGACACTTCTCAGGGAGTCCTAGGTGTGTTCATATGATCCTTCCAGAAACAGTATTTTCTTAAATCAGACATTTTGTCCAGGAAATACCATTGTTCTATTTGGACATTTCTCAGAGACCTTTGAATGTTTTCATATAATCCTTCCAGAGACAGTACTTTCTTAAATCAGACATTTTGTCCAAAAAATAACCTTGTTCTAACTGGAAATTTCTCAGAGACCTTTGAATGTGTAAATATAATCCTTCCAGAGACAGTACTTTCTTAAATCAGACCCCTATATTGTCCAGAACTCTAGTCCAGCTAACACTATGCTTCAATTTGAACACTTTTCAAGGAATTTTAGATGTTTTCATATAATCTTTACAATAACAGTACTTTCTTAAATCCGGCCTCTTGTCCAGAATACATCGTGGCTGTTCCCCATACTTATTAATTCTACTGATATCACCAGTTACCGTAAAGTTTCCATCCTTGAACCTTACCGGCGCTTCAAACAGCCCATCCCCCGGACTTGTTTGAATTTGAATTCTATAATTACATTCTTTCAAACTTTCTTTTTTTGTGAATTTTGGAATTCTACCATGAACATCTTTGCTTCCAAGAAATTGCTGAAACTTTGCATTAGGTATTTGTTGAAGACTTGAGAATATTTTCTGAAGCTTCAATGGATGGCAAAGTTCAGCGCTTCTTTCATCCGATACCAGCATGTTATTAATATGATTAACTAGAGCTTCTGAGCTTAATTTGATATGCCGGTGTTTTGTGTCAGCGGTTTTTATATTCAAGCATGGGCAGTAATGCTCAGCTACCCCTGCTGTTTCGCAGTCACGTGATTTTGGAATCTTCTGAAACATACTAGTACCTCGACTGTGATTGGTCGACTTTGGTGCATCCGGGAATGTTAAGATGTGACGTAACGTTACGTGGAGATCGAACGGCGAGGTTACTAGATCGGCGTTATGACGAAAGCTTTTTAAAATTTCTGGGTGTCTATTTTCGAACCAATCAGGAAACGTAAGAGATAATAATGGCAATCTTTCTTCTAAATGTCCTTGCAAAGTAGCTCTCGAATCGCCGTAACGAAATCCATGATCCCCAAATACTACCAAAAGTGTATTATTTAGAAAATTCCTTTCTTTCAAATTTTTGATGAATCTCGTGAAATCATCGACGGCGAGCTGAACAGTGTTAAGATTATTATGGGATACATCGGTGAAAAATGCCACGCCTAGTTTTGGTGTATTTGGATACGCCTCGAAGAATGTTTCTATATAGTCGAGGTGGATAAGGTGCTGTGGTTTGGAATGGATGCAATAGGCCTGCGTCATTTTAGCACTCTCCCAAAAATATCGACTAAAATGGTCAGTAGGGGTGTTGTTAAAGCCGTGAAGCCGATAGTTGAAGGCAGCAAAAGCAGGGCAGTCTTCACTGAACATTGTAGCGTAGCCAGCGGATTTGTACTCTTTGAAAATCCATGGCCAGCGGTCTACTGGAGCAGTTCCTTCAAAGTCGCGTCTTGCTTCGGGGAGGTCTTTCTCAAATTGGCCTAAAATGAAGAATAATTGAGTAAGACCAACTCTTTTGTTAAATTCTACCAAAATGAAAGCTTAAAGTCGACTAAATCTAATAAATATGAGGGACATGAATTACTTATCCTTCCTTCCATCGATATGACAATCGTATGAAATAATAATAATAATAATAATAATAATAATATTAATAATAATAATAATAACAATAATAAGTATATTCTATATAGCGTCAATTTTCAACGATTCACTAACGCTTTACATAAGAATATTTAAAACACATTATTGGCATATAAAAACACAGTATTACATAATAAATACTCAATATTCAATTCAATTACAACAAGTCAATAAAAACATTTTTAATAAAAGTATACATATATTTTTTTTAGATTTTTAAAATATTAACATATTCAAATAAGAAATAAAAGGTTTTACTCAATGTAAATTGCTTTCTTAAAAGGAAAGGTCTTTAAATTGCTTTTAAAATTGGAAAATGTTTTACAGGTCCTCATTTCAGCAGGTAGCTAGGGAATTCCAAAGATGAGGGGAAGCAAAAGAGAAAGCTCTCTTCCCATTAACGTCCAAGTTAAAAAAAAACGATATTTTTCAGAAATATAGCATATTATATCGAGTGTTTTTCTGATATTTCGTTAGCTTTCTCCAACAGCAAGTTTATTTTTGTAAATTACAATTTAAAACTACAGAGAACCCAACGACAGGGTAGCCACAGGATTCCCAATCACTGATTTTTACTCATGTATTCTATACACGCATCAAGCATTCCTCGCTACTGCTGAAAGCGCATGCTCAGGGGATTATAAAGTGGGATAATATTTTGTAAAATATGCAATTTTTTTGGTATATTTCACTCAGAATTCACTTAACGGTATGTGATCTTGAATATTTAATGAAAATTGTGTTTGACAAGAAAATTACAACTAAAATATAACATGTTTTACAAAATATTATCTCATTTGCATCAAATTTGAGGGCCACTTTGCATAAACACCATAGTTTTCATGTGCAGTGAAGGATAACAAGCTATTGTATTTGTGCAAAGTGTCCCTCAAAGTCGAGATTACGAAAACAATGAATTGAATAATATAACTCAAGTACAAATACCTGTTAAGAAAGCCGTTAGTGCTGGTGTGGTCCCGTCTCCAACGATCGAATATCCATTCATAAACAGTGTTTTCAGCTCTTTGTTCATGTAGCTGTAAGCTTCAGGAAAAACACGTTCAAAATGAGCCCTTGAAAGCGAGTCAATTCCTATCATAATAACATTAAGTGGGATCCCTGTGTTAATTCTTGGACGAGAGAGAACATCTGGCTTGGGTACTACCGCGGCATGATATTCAATATGGGTCTTGTTGTCTTCGGTTTTAGTCTCCACGCGGATAAACTCATGTTGGACTGGAATCTGCTTTAATTTTACATCGAGGGACATATTTTGACCGATTTGGTAGCCCCAATCTTTGTTTGGAATTCGGGTAATTGGGAAATACACTGCTTTGGTAACCTTTGCACCTGGAATCGAAAAACAAATAATTATAACCATTATCGCCGAAGTGTGACCCGCGACGTTTAATATCTCGCTTGCAAACTAACATTTCGACGGCCGCCAATCAGAGAACTAAACAAGAAAAATGTCATTTTCGAGAGAAATTTTCGACTAGTTTCAAGTCGAGGTATGTTAGTCAACATTACGGTAAATGTATAGAAACGGTTCTAAATACCACAACTTGAAGCAAGTGCTTGAAGGCAATAGATCGAGTGTATATCTGATATCTGCTATCAGGGACCGCGGAGCAGGGGGGTCCCCAATAATGGGAGCTTGCCACCAAACCCCCCAGGTCTTCCTGTATTTGGAGGTCGTTACCCCCCTCCCCCCAATCAAAATTACGCTCCGCGGTCCCTGGCTATTAGTAAAATGGTGGAGCTGGAATGAAATAGGTTTGAAACCAACGAAGATATAAATTTTGCAAGTATTCCCGACTCGGCAATCCAACAGTTATCAGTTTGGTAGCTACAATAATTGTTTACCAGGCAAGAATTCAATGACTCCATTTCGATATCTTGTTATGTGCTGTCCATTACACTGCAAAGGTTCCATTTTCCTGATAAACTTCATTATACTTTTATCAAAAGCATTAAACTTTGCCAATTTACACCCCTCTGTGACGTCAGCTATGTCTGTATCGTCGTCATCCACTGCACACATGTCCAGCGGTTTTTCAAGTCCTTGAGCATGCGCTTTCTTTACAAACAGACTTTGTCCCGCGGATCGAATAAGCGTTCCTTTAATGATACTTTTGAAGAAAACATTTCTAGATGAATCCATTGTGAATCCTTGGCATTTGTCGACAAAGGCGTCACAGAGGAGTTCAGCTTGTCCAGGAGCGAGCAATCGCCATGTTGAACATTCTTCGCCATCACAGGACATGTTACCCGTAGCAACGTCAAGGTTGGTAAACTGTGAAAGCAAACATGTACAAACGATTGTGAGACGAAGAACGAAAATGACGGACTGGTGTTGACAATGAAAAAAGAGACAAAACGGCAGAGAAAGAAAGAAAGAAAGAAAGAAACAAACAAACAAAAAAAAAAAAAAACAAACAAACAAACAAACAAAATACGCTTCCCAGTTGAGCTTGGAACAACTGAAGTCAATCTTTTTCCCAGTTGTATTCCTTCTAATTTGATTTAATTTTCAAAAAGGCAAAGTAAGATAAATGTTATTATATTACCTTTACATATTCCTTTTTCTCATGGCTGGTAGTGGTTGGTGTTGGCTGAGTTCTATACACTACTCTCGTGACGATCTTAGTCTGACCATAAGACAAAATATCCAAGATTTCAATTCGATGGTATTTTTTATCGAACCAAAAGTATTAATTAATAAACCCAGTCGTAATATTTTCTTTTTCAATTCTGACCAAGTGTCATTCCCTAGAGTATCATTTCTTTGTTTAATGGTTGTACATGAGAAGACACATGGATATGGATACAACTCAAACAAAGAATCTTATTCCCAAGAGAATGACATGTTGTCTAAAATGGGGAAGTTAACACTTTTATATACGGTCAAGCACGAAAAATATTCCTAGTAAAGAAAGAAATTAAGAAGATCTGTAGATATTTTTAGCTTGGGTATAAACTTCAGAAATATCTCATTCCCTAGAGTATCATTTCTTTGTTTAACAGTTGCACATGAGAAGACACGTGAATATGGATACAACTCAAACAAAGAATCTTATTCTCAAGACCACGTGTCATTCCCTAGAGTATCATTTCTTTGTTTAACAGTTGCACATGAGAAGACACATGAATATGAATACAACTCAAACAAACAATCTTATTTTCCAAAAAATGACATAAGTCTGAAATTAAATAGGAAAACATTACACCCAATCAAAAAATGTCTCGTCGGCCTATTATCGCCAATTAGTGATTGAATTTAGTTTATTTTCGTAGTATTCTCACAATGGGAAGCCAAAAGGTCAGGGATCTAGAACAAGAACGGGCCTATTGGTAGCTAAAGCAAAAAGTTGATGCGTCATGGATCGATTTGATCATGAGGGTTAGGTTTTTATTTACCTTGATTAACTCGACGATTCTTGTTGGAATGTCGGTGTTGGCTTGAGTTGTGAGCGAAGCCAGTTCATGCAATGGAATACCTGGATGCTGTCGTAACTAAAACAGAAGCAAGGGAAAATTAAGCGACTAACTGTGCATAAACATGTTGATAAGAATAGAACAATTATAAAGATAAATAGCTACTGCAGTGTAAAAATCTTGCACAGATTAAGTGGAAATTTAAACTGTCATCAAAAAGATAAATGAAGTAGAAGTGGTTGAAGAGGAAGAAGAAGAAGAAGAAGAAGAAGAAGAAGAAGAAGAAGAACAAGAAGAAGAAGAAGAAGAAGAAGAAGAAGAAGAAGAAGAAGAAGAAGAAGAAGAAGAAGAAGAAGAAGAAGAAGAAGAAGAAGAAGAAGAAGAAAAGAAGGAGTAAAAGAATAATAATATTTTTATAATCATCTTAAAGCAAAGAGTAGGAACAGGTACAAACTATAATAGTAAAATAACAATAACAGAGAGTAAAATTTATAAACAATAATACGATATACGAGATAACTTTATCTAATGTAAGGCCATTGGATAAAAACATTACCTTGCTGTTTCTACTCTTCTTATTGAGCGATATTCTTTTATGATCAACATATAATACAATGACTGTATAACATGCTAAAGCAATAAGTATTAAAGGAAGCTTTCTAAATAGTCTAATAAACGCTGTCGACCGAGACATTATTGTAACAGGCGAGTGAACACGAATATAATCTAAATTTCCTATTTTCAGCTCATTATTATGCAGAATTTGGCTTGAAACGTAGTGCGTGTTTTCAATGATATTGAAGTTAGCTTAGCAACGTAGTGGGATAGATTAAGCAATAACAATCTGAATATTATAATTTAAATTAAATTTGACTTCTAAACAAATCATGGATTTGGTAATGATAGCTTGTTCTTGTGTTTTCAGGGTTTTTGGTTTGTTGGTTTTCTTTCTTTAAGCTAACGAGGCAATTTTCTTTCATAATTCAGATCACAATAAACAATTTAAACACATAAACATGATATTTAAACTTTGTCTAATGCTTCCATAGAGACATTTATCCAAGTAATCTTGATGTTCTTAAGAAGACTTTACAAGTTAATCCAGACCAATCTTGACTATGACCAAAATCGCTGCAAAAATCTCCAGTGTAAACGTGTGAGATATTCAAGCTAACTTGTTGTGTGTAGGGACTTTTAAGGTATTAAAATAATGGTAAGTAAGGGGATTCGGAACTATAAACAACCTACAGGGATTACACAATTGTAAATAAAAGTTAAATATAAGTTAATAAGTTAAAATAAGTTAAAATAAAGATGACATTTTACAACTTTCAATTGGGTTTGTTTCGAATATATTTTCGATTTTTTAGAAGAAGAAATTTAAAAAAAAATTTTGTTTAACTTCAATGTAAAAAAAATATATATATAGTATATTAAATACTGTCTGACGAGTGCGTAAGCACGAAACTCGGAGTAACAGCAAATCTTGCCTCTTCGTTATTACATTTATATATATATATATATATATATATATATATATATATATATATATATATATATATATATATATATATATATGCCAAAAGCATTGATCTCGAAACATTGATACCGTAATTAGATCGTGTTTTTTTAACTCGTTTTTACTTGTTTAAATTTCTATCACCTTTGAAGTAATATTCGAGGCTCCTGTTGTTACAATTGGTTCTACAAAATGTTCAATTTATCAAGAAAAAATCAGCTTTTGCTAAGATTTTGGTGGAAAAAACATAGTTTAACTCCAAACTGTTTCTGAATGCCAACATTTTATAATCCACCCACGTTTCCTGTTGATTCAAAAAGAAAAAAAATAGTACATTTTTTTTTTAAAGAAATGTGATGATTTATTGGGATGTGAATGTATTCTATAAAGACTACATCTTTTTCTTTTACGACAAAAGTAATTTCTATGAATTCTATATTTTTCTTTAAGTTCTAGACAACACTTTATCTCAATATTTGAATATTTAAGCCGCATTTGCACAAGCAGTTTTTTTCCTTGACAAATTCTATTTGCTCGGAAGAGACTTTGCGGGCAAGACCGAAACTTATCAAGGAAAGCGTGTCCATCATCTACACAAACAAAAAGACCACCTTGTCAATAGAAAATTGTCACAGTAAAATTGCTCGTCGTGCACATGAGATATAAAGATTGCTCAGGTTACTTGTTGAGGGAGACTTAATCGTGTAGATGTGGTTTTATTGCAAAGAAAAAGTAAGAAAAAGTTTAGAATAGTGAAAATCGATCACAGATTTCAACTGGTGTAATGTTCACTTAATTCACCACTATCACAACATTATAATACTCTGCGTTTTCGGAGACGGCAATGCGAAAAACCGTTTATATTACCAGGAGGTTAATAGGAATAGTAGGAAACATTCGGAAAACACTTATGTATCTAAGCTTTTTTAATTACAAAGTGCAACGAAGGTTATTACAAAGTGCGACAGTACAATGTGTCTTCTCATGCGCAACCGTTAAACAAAGAAATGGTACTCTAGGGAATGACACGTAGTCTTAAATAGAAAAAAAAAACATTACGCCCAAGGTAAAGAGGTTTAGAGGAATCACACCAGGCTTTCGATGTCACTTGAAACGGATAAACTCTTTTTTGCGCTCTAAGGAAACGACTAATTATAATCACTTGTGTAGTGGATCTGTAACCCAATAAGGCACAAAATACCGAGAATACCAGCGACAAATGCAGCAATGTTCAAACCACGGGCAGTGGCTGAGAAAAAACGAGCTCGAGGGTAATCTCCGTCGTCAAATGCTGAATCAACCTATAGAAAAAATACAATTGCAATAGGCAATTATTAGATAAGTATTAACTGATGAACTGGGTATTTATGCAATAGAGCGATAGATCCCTTGCACTGAATTCACACGTTATCTCTCTGTCTCTCTGTCTCTCTGTCTCTCTGTCTCTCTGTCTCTCTGTCTCTCTGTCTCTCTGTCTCTCTGTCTCTCTGTCTCTCTGTCTCTCTGTCTCTCTGTCTCTCTGTCTTTCTGTCTCTCTGTCTCTCTCTGTCTCTCTCTGTTTCTCTGTCTCTCTTGTACGACTTACATGTAAAGAAGTGTTGTTATACTTATGAAACTATCGTAGGCAAATAAAGGAGCTATCAACCTACCTATTTCTCTTTCTGTCTTTCTGTCTTTCTGTCTGTCTGTCTTTCTGTCTTTCTGTCTTTCTGTCTTTCTGTCTTTCTGTCTTTCTGTCTTTCTGTCTTTCTGTCTTTCTGTCTTTCTGTCTTTCTGTCTTTCTGTCTTTCTGTCTTTCTGTCTTTCTGTCTTTCTGTCTTTCTGTCTTTCTGTCTTTCTGTCTTTCTGTCTTTCTCTCGTACTCTCTCTAGCTCTCTCTTAAAAAGTTAAAAAGTTATTGAAGATATCATAAAGTGACAACATACCAGACAACTATAGATTATGGCAATGATTCCAACTAATGGGCAACAGAAAAATGTGGTAAGAACGGAGTGAACAAGATAGTTATACGGTCTTATCATCCCGACCATGCACGGCTGAAACAAACAACAAACATATGATAATTATAAATTAAAGACGTATAGCTCCATGTTGGAGGATAACTGCTGCTTATTATACATTTTATTCAATATCTTGCTGACATCGTGTGAACTCCCCCCCCCCCCCCCCATAATAGGAGCATGCCCCCAATTCCCCTAGGTATTCCAGTAATTGGTGGTCGTTAGCCCCCCCCCCCCCCCCCCAACCAAAATTACGCTCCACGGTCCCTGAACTCGACATGATAAATCTATTATCTGTAGGTAAAACCTATAAAACAGATAATACTTTTATCAAGTCGAGTTCAAAAGCCACAATGGAAATTGTGAATGAAACAATTATTGAATTCGGTTTTCGCATGATATCGTAAATATGAAGACCTCGGCCGTTTTATCTGCCTCAGCCTAGGGCCGGCAGATAACACTGGCTTGGTTTTGATAATTTACGATATCATGCTCAACCTTATCCAATAATTGTTTAATATTTATTATTAATATTATTATTATTATTATTATTATTATTTTATTTATTGTTTATTCGAGAGAAGAAAATAGCTTAAAAAAGAGATGGCGGTCATATTTATTGATAGAAGAAATATTTTGTTGGTTATAACTATATTTCAGTAGTCCCACGCCAATGACCCTTCCAAATGTTACCTGTTGCATTACGACTGTAGTATTCGTTGACGTAGAATTCGAAGTCGACTGAGGTTGGTTTACTAATGGCTGATAGCCCTGTACATACCCTTGACCCGTCTGTGGCTGAGGAGCAAAATAGCTTGGGTGAACAGGTTGGGGCTGAGGAGGATAGTAAGGGTACTGTGGAGCCGAATAGCCTGGTGGATGATCCGTGTGTTGAGCGCATGGTATCTCAGGTTGATAAGGATTTGTTTGGGAATCAGATGTTTCACTTTCATGGAGTATTTCGTGCACTAATTTGGAAAGAAAGACAAGCAAGTTTTATTTTTTAGGCACTCGTAGGATAGCGACATTATCGTCGCCTCAGGTTTTGTCCCTTTGTTCACAAGGAGCCCACAGCCACTGGTGGAATCAGTGATTAGAATAAAATCTATCATGCGTAAATGCACGTGCTAGATCCCGCACGAGCTTGGCGGCGTTTCCTGATTGGTTGCAGTTCAAGTCTGAAAAAATTATCAGCTGCTAACGTTGCTAGCGTAGAATATAATGACAAGGGATGAAACTTCAAAAGGACCCCTCGAATAAAATTGCTTTTAAAAAATCATGAAATGTCTTTTAAGCTTTAAACCTCAAAATTCTGATACTTGGAAACTTTGTCTAACGTTCTGTGTGGACAGAAAAAAACAGCATGGACTTATGTCTTGAAAATATGGCAACAAAATAAAGTCTTGTTTTTGGTTCTATCTCCGCCTCCAGTAAGGGGGGACGGAAGTAAAATGGAATCTTATAAATTTGACAGGTAGTCATCAAAATCGATGTTTTAATTCCGTTATGCATCTAAAATAACTTTTTTCTGTATCTATAATAACGATTTTGAAGGAATTTCATTGTCATTACTATCTTCCAAAGCTTTAAACGGAAGACGCTCATTTCCGGTTCTATTGTTCGTTTCCGCTTCCGTCCCCCCTTACTCAAGGCGCAGATATAACCAAAAAATATTGAAGTTTCATCCCTTGTCATTATATTCTACACTAGCAACGTTAGCAGCTGATAATTTATTCAGACTTGAAGCAGGAGCACGAGCTTTTACGCATGATAGATTTGATTTTAAACAATGATACCAGCTGCTGTGGGCTTCCTGTGCTTTGTTCGAAGGCTTTACTCCGGATTTTCGCTAACACGCTATATGCAAATTACATCTAAGAGTTAGCCATGCCCTGACTTAGATCAGCCCATTGGTCATTGAAGAACACTGTACCTTGGACTATTGCAACATCTACAAAGTTAGACGGCCATAATTCCGATTGCATTATTTATAATATCATCATATATAACTTACATTCGTTTTCGGCCATTGTATCTAAGTACGTTGCTGTAAATAAAATAGAGAAATTAATTAATTAAGTATTGGACTTGCATACGTTTGCTCAACCTTTACGATATAAAAATGTATAATTTATTTGACTGCATGAAACTCATTGAAAAATAGCCATGCTCAGACTTAGATCAGCCCAGAGGTTGTTTCAGGGTTCAATCTGTGAGTTAGCCATGCCCTGACTTAGATCAGCCCAGAGGTTGTTTCAGGGTTCTATCTGTGAGTTAGGCATGCCCTGACTTAGATCAGCCCAGAGGTTGTTTCAGGGTTATATCTTTGAGTTAGCCATGCCCTGACTTAGATAAGCCCAGAGGTTGTTTCAGGGTTTGATCTGTGAGTTAGCCATGTCCTGACTTAGATCAGCCCAGAGGTTGTTTCAGGGTTCAATCTGTGATTTAGCCATGCCCTGACTTAGATCAGCCCAGAGGTTGTTTCAGGATACCGAGGACATTAAAAAAATGGATTTGAAGCAAAGGTATATGTGAGTTGAGCTAGTTTTGCTTTACTGAATATATGGTTAACTTCAGTGTCCCTTGTGATACCTTATAATTTGGTTTCGACTCAGTTTTTGAAATTGAGTAATTTCTTTATAATAAAATTCATCAATACTTACCACTTTAAGTATAAACTGTTTCCGGGGTGTTATTTGTTTTTCTTGTAGGAAAAAAGCCCGCCAGAATTACTCTTCTACTTAAAGAAACTAGGGATTTTGTGAGCAGATGTTAGAATTGTAACCAACAAATGCTGGTCCAATGTGGTAAACAGGAAATCTAAAATACAGTGCATCAGCGAACATCTCTTTCGGTATGAAATTTTGTACAAAAAAATAAAATAAAACAAAACCACTTGAGTTGACATTCAGAACAAACTCAAGGTCAACCAATCAGAATTGAGGATTCGATATCTTATTTTGATTAGCATTTCACATTATTCTGTCAAGAGAATTTATGAAATACGAGTTCTTCTTTCTTTAAATTAATTGTAAACGCTAGTCGAACTCATGGCGGAATTTTATTTCAATCAACAAGAAAAGTCTACATTGTATACTCGAGAAATGCTCGAAAAATGCTAACCAAAAATAGTGACCCATAGCTCCTTTCTTGGAAGGCGATCAAATTAGCTGGTTATAGGTAGATGCAAATATATACCTCTTTCACGTGACGGAAAAGCGGCTGAATTTGGAGGACAAAACAAAATAATTTCCATCTGTTGAGAATTGGAACCTATTATTTTGTCTTCCAAATTGAGCTGCATTCCGACTTGCCGCAAGGGGTCTTTCGATATGAATCGAGGGAAAGACCTAACGAACTCTACTCACATGTGATGCTGAGTACAGTGATGGAACCTGCGAATAAAGAGGTGAGTGCGCTCACTATCGCTGCACTCCAGTCCTGAAAAAATTGGGAGGTAGCCGCGCGCGCCTTTGCATCGAAGCGAGATGCACTGTGAGCTTGCAATGATAGCTAGAAAGTAACACCTTTTTACAATTATTCACATCTGTCTATTATTGCAAGATCACAGTGTGTCTGGCTTCGATGCAAAGGCATGGCTACCTTTCAAAATGCCGCAGGGAACTGTGAAAGGGACCATTCTGATATAGGAAAACAAAGGCTCTTCAAAACAGAAATATAACAGATATCGTTTTTTCATTGTTTGTTTATATCCCTTTATTTGAATTAGTTCTTCCCGTATCAGAAGATATTAATTTAATTTATTTTTGCCTTAATTTTAGTTACATTTTTTTCAAATTTATAACCATATGAAAATCACAAAAAAAAATTAAGAAATAACCATATTATTTAAAAACTAAAACCAACAATAGTAAAAAGCGTTAGCTTTTAAAATCACATCTACAATTATTTTTTGTTTCCTGTGCTACGTAATGTATAGTAATCACTTCCACAAGTTTTTAATTTTTTTGACAATTTTTAGTTGTGTCTTTTACCACTAACCAATCATCTACAAACACCGGCTATCGAGACATCAATTTGAAGCGCCGATACATAATCGGTCAGCGGTAAAAGTCCGGGCAGAGGGAAGGGGGGTACTCCCTATAATAGACTATACGGGGTTGCTCCGCCCGAAAGTGTACCTTTTTTAGGCCGCAGGTATAGAAAAGGGGTGAAAATTTTGGTTTAAAAAGGGGTAGCTTTTCTTCAAAGGTATATGAAAGGGGTACCTTTTCAGGTTAAAAAGTATATAAAAGAGGTACCTTTTTGCTGAAATTTTGAGCATCCCCGTATGAAACAACTCTAAGTACCCCCCTCCCCCCCGAGGGGGGTAAAAGAGACAAAAAATTTGTGGAAGTGACAAAGACAACGTGACTACGGTACGGCGTGTAGCACAGTAAATTTAAGTAGTGCATACAAGAATAAAATGTTTAAGAAAATAAATGTAGCTGCTTTTTAAAAATTTAAAAATTGGTGACATGATTTTGGAGAAATCTCTGGCGCGAAATAGCGCCACATTAGCATAAAGAGTGTCGGACTGGGACTGAGAACGTGAAAATATATTGATTTATCAAAAAGCACGCACTTTGACCAACGAGGTTTATTGCAGGTGATACATATTATTATTCAAAAAATTATTCAAAAAAAAATTATTTTAGACAGATCCCTGCTGTTTCGTTGAAAAGAACCACAGTTACAATCCTTGAAATGTGTCAAGAATGTATTGTAGCTTAAATTTTCCAACACATTTGACAAGCAATAATTCTAGATCTTCTTAACGAACGAAAAACGTTCATAACTCCAAGCCTAACTAATCTTTAAAATATTTATCAGATGACGATTTTTTTTTTTGCTAATTAGATTAAAATTCAAAACTCGCCCCAGCCTCTTGCTCGTTTACAAAGTGACCAAAATGGAAACTATTATGCAAAGTACTCGTAAATTTGATGCAAATGAGCCAAATCGAATGGGTCGTAAATAAGCAGCGTACAATGAAAAAAAAACATCACACACCGTCAGCAGCAGTGGAGCTAGCAGCGCTAGCGATAGCGATTGGAAAGTAGATGAGAAGGGGGACTCCAATTACAAGGCCACACACAAGGGCGGCAATACTCCATCCTTTGGCCATGGATGAGTTTGAAGAAGCTTTCCAGTAGTCACCACGGTCATAAGCTGGATCAACCTAAAGAATGAATGACAACGTAGATCTTATTCGCCCTGGTATAAAGTTTTCCTATTTCAGAGTCATTTCTTTGTTTAACGGTTGCGCATAAGAAGACACATGAATATGGATACAACTCGAACAAACAATCTTATTCTCAAGACCACGTGTCATTCCCTAGAGTATTATTTCTTTGTTTAACGGTTGCGCATTAGAAGACACATGAATATGGATACAACTCAAACAAAGAATCTTATTTTCAAGGCTACGTGTCATTCCTTAGAGTATCATTTTTTTGTTTAACGGTTGCGCATGAGAAGACACATGAATATGGATACAACTCAAACAAAGAATCTTATTCTCAAGGCTACGTGTCATTCCCTAGAGTGTCATTTCAATGTTTAACGGTTGCGCATGAGAAGACACATGAATATAGATACAACTCAAACAAAGAATCTTATTCTCAAGACTACGTGTCATTCCCTAGAGTATCATTTCATTGTTTAACGGTTGCGCATGAGAAGACACATGAATATGATACAACTCAAACAAAGAATCTTATTCTCAAGACTACGTGTCATTCCCTAGAGTATCATTTCATTGTTTAACGGTTGCGCACGAAAAGACACATGAATATGGATACAACTCAAACAAAGAACCATATTCTCTTGCGAATGACAAGTGGTCTGATAAGAAAAACATAAGGTTTCCAAGAAGATTGAATAAATAGACGGATGAATAAATAGATAAATTGATAGATGGTTAAATAAAGTGATAATTTCATATAAATGTATCTGAATAAAAAATAATATTTGTTTCGTTTTATAATTTTACCTGGACAGAATAGATTATGCCAATGATTCCAAAAATAGGACAGCAGAAAATAGCGGAAAGAATAGAGAAAGCCAAGAAGTTGCTTGGTCTGAACATTGGAGCCTGCATCTAATAATAATAATAATAATAATAAATATTTATGATAATTATATCAATGATAATAATAATTACAATAACAATAATAATGATGATGATAATAATAATGATGATGATGATAATAATAATGATGATAATAATGATGTTTATGATGATGGTAATGATGATGATGATAATAATGATGATGATGATAACAATGATGATAATAATGATGACGATGATCATGATGTGATGACGATGATCATGATGAAGATAATAGTGACTCTCTTCTCTTGCCTTCTCTTCTCTTAGCTTGTCTTCTACTTGCTTACCTGTCCTCCTACTACAACAGTTGTTGATGTTGAAGTGCTGTGATGGGGAGCACCAAACTGCTGGTAGCCAGAATGAACAGGAGGGGGCTGGTTGTTTGGCTGTGGCTGGTAGCCAGAATGACCAGGAGGGGGCTGGTTGTTTGGCTGTGGCTGGTAGCCCGGGGTATATCCCTGATAAGGGGGAGATGGTGTTGGAGAGTACTGCTGTCCTGTTGGTGGTGTGTAGACCGGTGGAGGATCCATCTGTTCTGGTCTCTCTGGTTCATTATTCATGGTTTGTGACGCAGGCTGGTCATCACCATGGTGAATGTCATATACTAGATTATAAATCAAATATTCGTAAGGTTCGAAAAGTCCTCCATCATTGCTTCCTTGCTTCCTTGCTTCCTTGCTTCCTTGCTTCCTTGCTTCCTTGCTTCCTTGCTTCCTTGCTTCCTTGCTTCCTTTCTTCCTTGCTTCCTTTCTTCCTTGCTTCCTTGCTTCCTTGCTTCCTTGCTTCCTTGCTTCCTTTCTTCCTTGCTTCCTTGCTTCCTTTCTTCCTTGCTTTCTTGCTTCCTTGCTTCCTTGCTTCCTTGCTTCCTTGCTTCCTTTCTTCCTTGCTTTCTTGCTTCCTTGCTTCCTTGCTTCCTTGCTTCCTTGCTTCTTTGCTTCCTTGCTTCCTTTCTTCCTTGCTTCCTTGCTTCCTTGCTTCTTTGCTTCCTTGCTTCCTTTCTTCCTTGCTTCCTTGCTTCCTTGCTTCTTTGCTTCCTTGCTTCCTTGCTTCCTTGCTTCCTTGCTTCCTTGCTTTCTTGCTTCCTTGCTTCCTTGCTTTCTTGCTTCCTTGCTTCCTTGCTTCCTTGCTTCCTTGCTTTCTTGCTTCCTTGCTTCCTTGCTTCCTTGCTTCCTTGCTTCCTTGCTTCCTTGCTTCCTTGCTTCCTTGCTTCCTTGCTTCCTTGCTTCCTTGCTTCCTTGCTTCCTTGCTTCCTTGCTTCCTTGCTTCCTTGCTTCCTTGCTTCCTTGCTTCCTTGCTTCCTTGCTTCCTTGCTTCCTTGCTTCCTTGCTTCCTTGCTTCCTTGCTTCCTTGCTTCCTTGCTTCCTTGCTTCCTTGCTTCCTTGCTTCCTTGCTTCCTTGCTTCCTTGCTTCCTTGCTTCCTTGCTTCCTTGCTTCCTTGCTTCCTTGCTTCCTTGCTTCCTTGCTTCCTTGCTTCCTTGCTTCCTTGCTTCCTTGCTTCCTTGCTTCCTTGCTTCCTTGCTTCCTTGCTTCCTTGCTTCCTTGCTTCCTTGCTTCCTTGCTTCCTTGCTTCCTTGCTTCCTTGCTTCCTTGCTTCCTTGCTTCCTTGCTTCCTTGCTTCCTTGCTTCCTTGCTTCCTTGCTTCCTTGCTTCCTTGCTTCCTTGGTTCCTTGGTTCCTTGGTTCCTTGGTTCCTTGGTTCCTTGGTTCCTTGGTTCCTTGGTTCCTTGCTTCCTTGGTTCCTTGGTTCCTTGGTTCCTTGCTTCCTTGCTTCCTTGGTTCCTTGGTTCCTTGGTTCCTTGCTTCCTTGCTTCCTTGCTTCCTTGCTTCCTTGCTTCCTTGCTTCCTTGCTTCCTTGCTTCCTTGCTTCCTTGCTTCCTTGCTTCCTTGCTTCCTTGCTTCCTTGCTTCCTTGCTTCCTTGCTTCCTTGCTTCCTTGCTTCCTTGCTTCCTTGCTTCCTTGCTTCCTTGCTTCCTTGCTTCCTTGCTTCCTTGCTTCCTTGCTTCCTTGCTTCCTTGCTTCCTTGCTTCCTTGCTTCCTTGCTTCCTTGGTTCCTTGGTTCCTTGGTTCCTTGGTTCCTTGGTTCCTTGGTTCCTTGGTTCCTTGGTTCCTTGGTTCCTTGCTTCCTTGCTTCCTTGCTTCCTTGCTTCCTTGCTTCCTTGCTTCCTTGCTTCCTTGCTTCCTTGCTTCCTTGCTTCCTTGGTTCCTTGGTTCCTTGGTTCCTTGGTTCCTTGCTTCCTTGCTTCCTTGCTTCCTTGCTTCCTTGCTTCCTTGCTTCCTTGCTTCCTTGCTTCCTTGCTTCCTTGCTTCCTTGCTTCCTTGCTTCCTTGCTTCCTTGCTTCCTTGCTTCCTTGCTTCCTTGCTTCCTTGCTTCCTTGCTTCCTTGCTTCCTTGCTTCCTTGCTTCCTTGCTTCCTTGCTTCCTTGCTTCCTTGCTTCCTTGCTTCCTTGCTTCCTTGCTTCCTTGCTTCCTTGCTTCCTTGCTTCCTTGCTTCCTTGCTTCCTTGCTTCCTTGCTTCCTTGCTTCCTTGCTTCCTTGCTTCCTTGCTTCCTTGCTTCCTTGCTTCCTTGCTTCCTTGCTTCCTTGCTTCCTTGCTTCCTTGCTTCCTTGCTTCCTTGCTTCCTTGCTTCCTTGCTTCCTTGCTTCCTTGCTTCCTTGCTTCCTTGCTTCCTTGCTTCCTTGCTTCCTTGCTTCCTTGCTTCCTTGCTTCCTTGCTTCCTTGCTTCCTTGCTTCCTTGGTTCCTTGCTTCCTTGCTTCCTTGCTTCCTTGCTTCCTTGCTTCCTTGCTTCCTTGCTTCCTTGCTTCCTTGCTTCCTTGCTTCCTTGCTTCCTTGCTTCCTTGCTTCCTTGCTTCCTTGCTTCCTTGCTTCCTTGGTTCCTTGCTTCCTTGGTTCCTTGCTTCCTTGCTTCCTTGGTTCCTTGCTTCCTTGCTTCCTTGCTTCCTTGCTTCCTTGCTTCCTTGCTTCCTTGCTTCCTTGCTTCCTTGCTTCCTTGCTTCCTTGCTTCCTTGCTTCCTTGCTTCCTTGCTTCCTTGCTTCCTTGCTTCCTTGCTTCCTTGCTTCCTTGCTTCCTTGCTTCCTTGCTTCCTTGCTTCCTTGCTTCCTTGCTTCCTTGCTTCCTTGCTTCCTTGCTTCCTTGCTTCCTTGCTTCCTTGCTTCCTTGCTTCCTTGCTTCCTTGCTTCCTTGCTTCCTTGCTTCCTTGCTTCCTTGCTTCCTTGCTTCCTTGCTTCCTTGCTTCCTTGCTTCCTTGCTTCCTTGCTTCCTTGCTTCCTTGCTTCCTTGCTTCCTTGCTTCCTTGCTTCCTTGCTTCCTTGCTTCCTTGCTTCCTTGCTTCCTTGGTTCCTTGGTTCCTTGGTTCCTTGGTTCCTTGGTTCCTTGGTTCCTTGGTTCCTTGGTTCCTTGCTTCCTTGCTTCCTTGCTTCCTTGCTTCCTTGCTTCCTTGCTTCCTTGGTTCCTTGGTTCCTTGGTTCCTTGGTTCCTTGGTTCCTTGCTTCCTTGCTTCCTTGCTTCCTTGCTTCCTTGCTTCCTTGCTTCCTTGCTTCCTTGCTTCCTTGCTTCCTTGCTTCCTTGCTTCCTTGCTTCCTTGCTTCCTTGCTTCCTTGCTTCCTTGCTTCCTTGCTTCCTTGCTTCCTTGCTTCCTTGCTTCCTTGCTTCCTTGCTTCCTTGCTTCCTTGCTTCCTTGCTTCCTTGCTTCCTTGCTTCCTTGCTTCCTTGCTTCCTTGCTTCCTTGCTTCCTTGCTTCCTTGCTTCCTTGCTTCCTTGCTTCCTTGCTTCCTTGCTTCCTTGCTTCCTTGCTTCCTTGCTTCCTTGCTTCCTTGCTTCCTTGCTTCCTTGCTTCCTTGCTTCCTTGCTTCCTTGCTTCCTTGCTTCCTTGCTTCCTTGCTTCCTTGCTTCCTTGCTTCCTTGCTTCCTTGCTTCCTTGCTTCCTTGCTTCCTTGCTTCCTTGCTTCCTTGCTTCCTTGCTTCCTTGCTTCCTTGCTTCCTTGCTTCCTTGCTTCCTTGCTTCCTTGGTTCCTTGGTTCCTTGCTTCCTTGGTTCCTTGCTTCCTTGCTTCCTTGCTTCCTTGCTTCCTTGCTTCCTTGCTTCCTTGCTTCCTTGCTTCCTTGCTTCCTTGCTTCCTTGCTTCCTTGCTTCCTTGCTTCCTTGCTTCCTTGCTTCCTTGCTTCCTTGCTTCCTTGCTTCCTTGCTTCCTTGCTTCCTTGCTTCCTTGGTTCCTTGCTTCCTTGCTTCCTTGCTTCCTTGCTTCCTTGCTTCCTTGCTTCCTTGCTTCCTTGCTTCCTTGCTTCCTTGCTTCCTTGCTAATATCCTTTTCTACCTTCGTTACTTATTTCCTCCCTATCTTTAACTGATATCTAACTTTCTTACTTACATTGGTTTTCTGCCATGGCTTTAAGTCTGTATGGGAAAAATACACACAAAAACTGTTAGTAAATGCCATCAAAATTCTTTGTATTATCTATACCCATTAACCAACACAAAAACTCTTTAGCAAGCATCGAATCTAACGGTGTCGGTGATAAACCTTCAATTTCTCTGATTACTGAACTGAAATACTCATGTATGACATTAATGAATGCGTCCAGCAATATATAATTATGATACTCGAATGATGAAATAAAGTAATCAAGTATGATAACGTTTCATACCGACTTTTCTAGAATGCCCGGCTTTGGGTAGCATTGTTTGTTATGTTTATTTTCACTATTGTCTTGGTATTCTCAAAAGAGTTTTAACATATTGATATAAAAGGAGATCTTGAAAAGGATTTAAGGAGCTTAGGTATGAAACGTCATGAAGTTAGAGGTATGTTATTATTTCCTTCAAGAAATGCGTGCTTTGCAAGTGCGTGATGTGCGTGAAGTTAATGTAGCGCAAAAAGGTCATCATTTGGTCTGCTGGACATACGTTATGTATATATGCTCTCAAAATCTTGATTTAATGAGTGATGTACTATAAGGGGAACTTGCTCTCTTTGGTGAACAATAAATAGCGAAATAACCAAAAAACAATTAAATGAAAAAAGCTAGAGTGATCTTGGTCCATTTTGTAAAAATAGCCCCTATTTTCTCGCTGCTCCATGAGTTTAAAGTGCCTATCAACTCAGATGGTTTAGATTGAAAATCACTTCTACATGTATTGTATGACACAATGGCACAGTTTTACAGGATATTGACTTATTGTCAGATATATAAAGGCTTGTAATTTAAAAATGCAATTGAGATGACGTCAAACAAGGTATCTGTCCTCTTTTCTTGTGTATTTTACAACCAGTGACTCTCAAGTAAACTCACCAAAACTCTACTACAACATACATTTTGGTAATAAGAATCATATATTAATTGAAAACTGGCATTACGTTACAGGATAGTAATTTCGTATTTTAAATGAATCCTGGGTTGACGTAATCTGACTTACATTTTTTTAATTTCAAACCTTTATATCTCTAAAATGAGAAGTCCATATCCTAGCTGTAAAACTGTGCCATCGTATCATACCGCTACATGTAGATTTGATTTTCAAACTAAACCGTCAGGGTTGATAGGTTCTTTAATACTTTGAAATACTTCAAGCAAGATTTCCCTTTCAAGTTGAGTTTCTATAGTATTTCCTCCGATGCAAAAATATGAAAAATTGCATCTCTAAAAATGTACTTTGTTAAGAAATATTGAACAGCATTCGGTTTTATTCTCTGATTTAAACGAGCTAAATATTTGCTGAGAGAACCCGAGTGAAGCGTAGCAAATAATGATGCAAAGCTGTTTGCTCGTTTTTAAAAGTTCCGCTTTGAACAATCGCTTTTCTCGAACCCAGAACAGACCTTGAAACTTTTATAATGTTAAGTAACTTAGACTCCTCTTTCAAAAGCAAATTCATAAACATTTTTAGACCTTATTTCTTTGTTGTATATAACTATTATTACGTTTTTTTAACGCCAAACTTTTGATTCAAATATATTCTTGACAGACATCAAAAGTAAGTTCCGCATTGGAGCAAATATATTTTTTTCTTCAAACAACCCCTTGATCACTTATGTTAAATTTAATGATTAATCTGAAATAAAGGTTCGGTAAAAAGAGCCTGTCGAGAATGAGTATGCCTGGCTTAAGTTTGAGTAAGGGAAATGCTTTGTTTAAATATCTTAAGAACCGGCGATATCTAAAGAAAAGACTGCGGCTTACAGTTACAGAATGCAGGGTTAATGCTTCGATAACGCAGTAGCTGCTCAAAGATTGTTTAGTGTTAAAAGAGAGAAAAATTTATTTGATTATAGGAATCAAATTTGCTTATACAACAGAAGAAAATACATAAAGGTTTATGATACATTCTAGACTTACTTTTTTCGCTGTTTCGTACGTTACGTGAGAGAGATAAAAACAGCGGCCGACAAGATGTACTTAGAGACTTATTTTGAAACGCTTCAGCGATAAGTGCTTGAGTTCAAATCTGAATATTTTTAAATAATTTGAACATTTTTATTCCAATATAAAATAATTGTTTCGACGACGATGATGATGATGATGTTAGTGGCAATAATGATGGTAATGAAGATGATGATGATGGTGATGATATTGATGGTAGTGATGATGATGATGGTGATTACACATTACTTATTACCCTAAGGATAACATTTTTCTGACGTGACATACCAGTTCTATATATAATTGTTTCTTTACCATACACTTATATTGACTCCTTTCACGTGACGTCAAAGCAGCTTAACTTGGAGGACAAAACAAAAGAATTTCAAAATGAGTTGCATTCCAACGTGCACCTTGCTCTAACGCTATTTTCGACTTCGTGCGCTCTAAAAACAATAGGTGAGATCAAAGATTGTACGAAATTTCAACATCTTTGAATTTGAACAAAAGATGCTTGTATTTCATTGTTGTATTAACAACGAGTCGGGCAATACCAGTGCACAACACTTACACATATATCAACATGATAGCGGTTATGCTCATGATCAAGAAAACCCCACCAGTCCCACAAGAAGCCACATTCCAGTATTTCAACGAACGAATATTCCAAGCACCTCCTTCGTAGTCCCCGATTTCGTATTTTGTGTCGCCCTAAGAGAAATCAGCAAAACCAATATACAGACCGTATCGCTCTATTTTGTGAGTAAAGGCGTATATGCCCAAGTGTACTCTCTTTGCTGTTTGACATGTCGTCATGAATGTGCCTCTAAGACGAGTGGCATGTCCAAATCCGGGAAAACCTACATAGCACTCAGTTGATGTAATGTATTCATAAAATCTATTGTATTCTATTGTCCTTCTATCTATTGTATGAGGTGTGATGTATTGTATTTTTATGAATACATTACATCAACTGCTTGCTACGTAGGCTCTCCCGTCCAAATCCTCGATGTCGGTAAATCGAATGGTTTATTGTCAATACGCACACGTCACGATGTGAATGGCAATTCATCGAGAAAATCAAGAAAAACTATAAAAATGACTTTAAAACAGTTTTGTATAGAAATATATGCGGAAGATAAGTCCAAGCGTTTTTACAGTCTACGTGTGTTAGCTTTGAAGCGTCCGCCATTTTGGATTTGGGAGAGCTGACAATGAGTAGCCTGGGGACGAAGAAAATCTATAATCCTGATATATAGACCCTGCCATCCACTCTTTTACATGCCCTGCCAAGATACATTAGACGATTTTCAGCGATACAATTTTCGAATGTATGGACGGATGGACAGATGGACGTTATATACATAAGGCACTCTGTAAACCAGCCTCTGGCTGAAACTTAACCTCCATGAAATAAAAAAAGCTCTTAACAAAGCAGCCCAAGTGCATGGCGCCCTCTAAGGCGTGAAAATTAGTTTCGGCCACATGTGGTTTTTTATACAAGTCGTACTTGAACTAGTACAAACACCAATATAAATTGCTCCAATGTAACCAAAACAGATTGTAGGTTCCAGGAGTGATTTCAAAATTATCTTGGATAGCTATTTTTAAGTGGTATCTCAGTTCTATTTGCTGCGCGCGCTGATTTAAGGAAAGGCACGCGCTCTCGGCGAATAAAAATACAGACGGTGAGTTCGATGGATTATAAAAGAGAAACTCAAATCCCCTTTGATTCAGTCTTAAGCGAAAGTGAAGAGAATTTTTGAACAACGAGTGCGAAAAAGTACCGCTTTTATGATGAAGGGGTGCCTTCAATTTGCTATTATCCTTATGCTCTACTCCGTCCTACTCCACGTTGGTGGTTTGCGCCACTTCTCAAAAGGTACACTACTTCAAATTGTTTATCTAGGACCTTTTAGATTGAATTAGGATCTAGAAGTTGATTTTTGCGGAGGGAGGAAAACCGGAGAACCCAGAGAAAAACCCTTGAAGCACAGGAGAGAACCAACAAACCACTCTACTCACATACGACGATCAGTCCGGAGATGGAGCTCGGGTCGCATTGGTGAGAGGAGAGCGCCCTCACCGCTACGCAACCCATTTTTCGCTTTACTGTCATGAAAACATATATTTTATATATAATGTATTAATTCTAGTAATAGGGTCCTTCTTGATCTAAGAGCTCTTTTTTTTCGTATGCAGTAAATAACTTGGGAATCAGTCTCTCCACCGGTAATGGTTCTTTTTCAGACAATGGAAACAAAGCTTCATCATCGATTGGGTCTAAAAATGAAGTGAAAAGTCTACAGCGTCAGATTCGACCTGATTTCAAAACAATGTTTTTGAAGGAGCTCAGTAAAAGACGCGCGCTTGGAATTAATGCTACCAAGTATGGCTGAGATCGGTAAAGATACATGAAAATTCCCATCGAATTTGTAACTTTGAAATACACTCAATGATATAGAGATTATCAATGTAATAATCAATACATTAACAAGTAGTATTATAGAACTTGAAGTGTACTTAGATAGTTTGGTGTGGAAAATAAAATTTCATTGCAAGAAACCGCGGGTTGAGTAATTGATTTTTGGAGGGTGAAGAATCATTCTAGACTAATTGTTTTTCTTTCAAAATTTGATTTAAAAAAATTACTAAACAAAATAAAAATCTGTTTCACCTTCTGTGATTATTTTGCGGACGGAGCCGGAGGAAAACCTAGAGAAAAACCCTCGAAGCACAAGAGAGAACTTAACCAAGAAGCAGCTCTGTTCATATGCAGTGGCGCAGGTTCAAGAATTGAGAGCATAAATAAGATAGGGAATTCGCGGTTGGGCTATTTTTAGCATCCAAAGTCGTACTTTTCGTCGATTTTTCTCACTTTTTTCGACAAAATCTATTAGATAAAACAAAACGATCAGAATTGGTTATGTTCTGTTCACTAATAAAACACGACTGAGGCAGTAAAACTCTCAAAAAGACGCGAAATTCATATTCCTTCCCCCCCCCCCCCCCCCAAAAAAAAATACATGTTTTAGCTACTTCCAGGTTTGGATGGACACAATTTTTGACGCACTGGAGTAGAGTGAGGCGAAGATAGACTTAATGCTAAACATAGCCCAACCGGAACATGGCGCGCGCGATATTAATTTTCCCTCTGTGCTTTATGCTCTCTTGACCACAATCACAAGGTTTTGCTTGTGTTCTATTCCAATTCACCTGAAATCAGGGAAAACATTGTTTTCCTATCAGTCTACTTTCTCTAATTGTTTAGCTTCAACGGTTTATTCAAAGGAAGGTGGTTGGTTCCGGACCCACCTGTCATATCTGAGGTTCAATTGATTGTTTATCCTAAAAAAAATTAGTTTTACCAAACACTTTTATTTTAAAGGATTATTTTACCAATAAACAAATCACTTTTAAAAAATGGGATTCAAATTCAGTAACTTAACACTGGTTTCCAATTTGGCGCACTGTCACTCACATACACTACCACTACATTATATATTCTATGCACACAACCAACTCACATGCTGATATTCTGCAACTTTTATTGGTATCTTGCTAAGCACTCTTGCCTACCAGCCATGACTTGTGTTCTATTCTCAATTTTTTCTTTCTTTTGATGAAATATAGACATTGCGGAATAATTGTTTTTCTTATTTGTCAATTTGTTAACCCATTACTATTAGTAATGGTTTTCTTATTAACGTATGTAAATTTTGTTATTAGTAACGTTGGTCTTGAACCCTTGAAGCATAAAGTCAGACGTATTGTCCACGAAATGTAATCAAATAACAATTGTATAAGAAGTGTAAATAACTGTGTTGACATCTGGAAGTGGAAAAGAAGAAGAATGAAAGCAAGCAAGCAAGGTGCGCGCGTGAGATAAATATATATTTAAGGAGAAATGTCGTAGGATTCGCCGTGTGAAAAAATTCACTTTATATTTTAGTTATGTATGAGCATCATGATTCTTTAAATAATCTTTTTTTTTTATTCAACCTATGAATCAAAGCTGTTATATGTACCAATTACTTTGATATTTGTTTTATTCCTCAACGTTGGCCCAGATCTCTGTTACCAAGGAACCAAGGAACCAAGGAACCAAGGAACCAAGGAACCAAGGAACCAAGGAACCAAGGAACCAAGGAACCAAGGAACCAAGGAACCAAGGAACCAAGGAACCAAGGAACCAAGGAACCAAGGAACCAAGGAACCAAGGAACCAAGGAACCAAGGAACCAAGGAACCAAGGAACCAAGGAACCAAGGAACCAAGGAACCAAGGAACCAAGGAACCAAGGAACCAAGGAACCAAGGAACCAAGGAACCAAGGAACCAAGGAACCAAGGAACCAAGGAACCAAGGAACCAAGGAACCAAGGAACCAAGGAACCAAGGAACCAAGGAACCAAGGAACCAAGGAACCAAGGAACCAAGGAACCAAGGAACCAAGGAACCAAGGAACCAAGGAACCAAGGAACCAAGGAACCAAGGAACCAAGGAACCAAGGAACCAAGGAACCAAGGAACCAAGGAACCAAGGAACCAAGGAACCAAGGAACCAAGGAACCAAGGAACCAAGGAACCAAGGAACCAAGGAACCAAGGAACCAAGGAACCAAGGAACCAAGGAACCAAGGAACCAAGGAACCAAGGAACCAAGGAACCAAGGAACCAAGGAACCAAGGAACCAAGGAACCAAGGAACCAAGGAACCAAGGAACCAAGGAACCAAGGAACCAAGGAACCAAGGAACCAAGGAACCAAGGAACCAAGGAACCAAGGAACCAAGGAACCAAGGAACCAAGGAACCAAGGAACCAAGGAACCAAGGAACCAAGGAACCAAGGAACCAAGGAACCAAGGAACCAAGGAACCAAGGAACCAAGGAACCAAGGAACCAAGGAACCAAGGAACCAAGGAACCAAGGAACCAAGGAACCAAGGAACCAAGGAACCAAGGAACCAAGGAACCAAGGAACCAAGGAACCAAGGAACCAAGGAACCAAGGAAAAATAATATAGAAAACTGAAGCAAGATATCCTATATCCACTATATTTCTAGCATTGTGAGTACCTCCTACTCGATCAAATTGAAAATTAGCTGCACTAATAAGTTATGTTTCAGTTTCATATTTACACTCTGAGTAATTGTAACCCACCCATTTGTACACCAAGGGCATGTTATACTTTCATACTAACTCCTTTTTATTTTCTTCTTCTTTATGGTTTTCGTTAATTCTTTAATTTAATTACTTTTAACTTTCAAATTAAAAAAGATTCAAAGTGTTTGACATTAATTTGCGTAAATATTGAGGACAGCTTGGTAGAAATTTAGTCTAGAGACAGTTTAGTGAAAGTCTTTTATTAAATTACTAATACCCCTGATCTAAGTTTTTGGGGAGAACAACAAAGATAACAACGATCATGATTATGCCAAAGACTAGTTGTATCGCGAAACCAGTGAAGAAAGCAGCCAGACTCCAGTTTCTTGACTTGCGTAGGTTTTTAGCACCTGCATCATAGTTCCCGTTTTCATATTCGGTGTCACCCTAAAGGGTAATATCAAAGTCTTATGTGAAATTATCCGTTAATAAGGAAGAACGATAATCCCCCTTGTTCTCGAATACTTTAGCTATGTATATTAATAGTATAGGGGATATCAGTTGAAAGAAGGAAGATAGGAAAAGACGAAAGAACAAGAGAACGAAGGAAAGGGGGAAAGAAGAAGAAAAAGGAAGCAAGCAAGGAAAAGAGAAAGAAAAAAGAGAAAAGAAAGAAAGGAAGGAAGGAAGGAAGAAAGGAAGAAAGAAAGAAAGAAAGAAAGAAAGAAAGAAAGAAAGAAAGAAAGAAAGAAAGAAAGAAAGAAAGAAAGAAAGAAAGAAAGAAAGAAAGAAAGAAAGAAAGAAAGAAAGAAAGAAAGAAAGAAAGAAAAGAAGAAACTATAACAATGTATCCAGCGAAATCAATATTCTACCCACTATATTTAGTTTTATT